>CM077227.1:732500-842500 GCA_039654775.1 Spinibarbus caldwelli | reverse complement strand
CACACAACGTCATAAGACGTTGATATTTGGTTAAATTTTGGTTGCAACATCGGATGACCAAAATTCAACGAAAATTCAACGTCTAATGTCAATGTTAAATTGATGTCCAATACCGACGTCAGCTGACGTTGAGATTTTGTTGTTTTTAGGTTGTGCAACCAAAATCCAACGTTAAGTCAACGTCAAATTGACGTCAAATATTGACGTCAACCCGATTTTCATTTTCAACCAAAATGCAACGTCTGTCCGACGTCATGTCCAACGTCAACCTGACGTTACATAGACGTCTGGTGCCTGCTGGGATCCCTTTAACCCTATGGTCAGTACATTAATTACACTGTAACAATATCACCTTAAAATGCAGTGTAACCATATAAAATCTCTCTTTTTTTTGTTTCTGTGCAGTAAATGGTGAGGTGAACGCCTGCAGTTGTTGAGCAATAACGCTTCAGCAGATTCTGAGCTCCTGAACCAATTCCTCCACATAATGGTGAGATTAGAGCGCTGTCAGTCTCTCCTGACAGAAGCAGTTAGACCCGCGAGCATCTGACGGACACAACAGAAGCATCAGGACGCTTTACAGCTCCGTATGTGAGAGTTTTGTCAATTTTGTGGGTTTAAAATACATTTCAAGGCCCGGCCTGAGTGTGTTCAGGGACTGAATGCAGGGATAATGTTATTCTTCTCTTTCTGAGTTATCTCGGTTTCTATGCGATATGGCACACGCTGCATACTGGGATATCAGGGACGTGATGACAAAAGCAAGAAAATACGGCTCACAAGCACACACAGCCAGAAGTCAGACTGATCTGAAGTATGCAGCCACAACACAGGTGCTCACTAGAGGGTGACACGGGGATGGATTTTCAAACCTCTCCCGTCCCACTCCCACAAAAAAAAAAAAAAAAAAAAAAAAAATCTTGTCCCGTCCCAATCCCACGAAAAAACTGGGGTGAAAATCCCGTCCCGTTCCAATCCCGGAAGAATGACTCCCATTCCCTCCCACTCCCGTGTTGTGTTTTTTTTTTTTTTTTTTTTGTACAGTAAAAATACAGTACAGATCACAGCGTGCCCCCCTTAGTTGAATAAAAATCCAAAATGTAGTTTTTTGTTATTATATTGAACTGAAAGCCAGCTTAAACAATGCACAGTGTGCATTGCACACACATTCAATTGCATGTAAATCATCCATGCCAACACACACATTTTCTATTTGATTTTTTTGAAAGTAGACATTTCAGTCTATAGATATATTTTTCATAGACGGAGTTTCGAAGTCTCTCGCTCAAGTTCACAGAGACCTAGACGGCAGAAAGCGTGTCCTGTTTGCTTTAATTACTTTACAGAAGCGCAACGTTTCGTTGTTATTCTGAGTGCACACAAATAAAGGTAGAGTCTTTACAGATTCGAAAGATGTATTAGGCTACTTTTATCTGTATGACCAAAAATTACGGAGATTTTAAGAGCAAGTGAGCGCACCGGCGCCTGTCCTCCAGCGAGCGCGCTATTCAGCTTCACTCTCCAAAGCTCCGTGCGCGCTTTACTTTCACTTTCAAATTAGCTCGGAGTCAAGCAGTTGTTTGTTTTTAGGTCGCTTGAGTTTTCACTCTCTCCCTCACTTTCCTCCGCTTTTAAATAGCTTGTAAAAGCACCGTGCACATTTTACTTTCACTTTTAAATTAGCGGCAATTCGGCATCAATTGCCGAAAAATACAAAATACAACATAACTTTTATTAACAAAACGAATGAAAATACATCATACTATATGTCTAATATAAAATAACAAATAACTTACAAATTTTAAATAGGCTAGGTATACAAAACTGAAAATCAGTAAAGACTGAGGAACAAATAATTATAAAACGTAGAACGTTTATTAGCAAAACGATTAAGAAAGTTTGAAGGCACAGACTGCATACACCTTGATGTAAAAATAATGGGGGGGGAAAAAAATCACAGTTTAAATAAAATAAAAATCAGCAAATACGTGGAACCAAATAAATGAGAAACGAATGTTAAAAAAAAATAAATAAATAAATAAATACATAAATAACTTCCAATATCACCTTAGATAAATGGCAGGTCAACAGGCTTTTCAAAATCCAAAATATTTTTAAAACAGGCGCTTTTACATTTCGTTTTGAAACTCTTCCTTCATCGTCTTGTCAGTCTCTCCTCTCTCTTCTGGTCAGTCAGCTGGACTCACTCTCCTCACGTGATGAATGAAATCTGATCTGTGATGCGCGACTGGCGTTCGTTCGGTGTGCTGCATAGAGCAGCCGTGTTCAGTTTTAATTGTAGTGTCTGTTCTCTAACCGAACTAAATGATTTTTATTACTATTAAAAAAATCAAAATGACGGTGAGGGACGGTGCCGCGGTGGAGAAGTGACGTAACCGGTGTGGCTTAACACCGCGGTATCACCGCCAACACCGTCTATCGCAGCAAGCCTAACTGAGTGGCCATGTGAAGTTGCTACTACATACATCTTTCAGATGAAAAGTCATATTTGAGGTCGATGAATGACAGGTGAGGGTTTGGATGTCCTGCCCGATTATTACCACACAGACCAGCCATTAACAATCTGTCCATCACAGACTGCTCATTCACTTAACCAGCCACACCAGAGCAAACACGAGGAGAGCATAAAGAGACAGGACAACTACAACTGAGTTCAGAATTAAAATACACAGTTTATAGTTTATTTATATAAAAGGTATATTTGTGTATAAAGTTGGGTAGGCTATCATTACTTTATACCCCAATTTTACAGTCTCTGCACTGGCTACCTATTAAGTTCCGCATCAGTTACAAAATATTATTACTTACCTATAAGGCCCTTAATGGTTTAGCTCCTGCGTACCTAACTAGTCTTCTACCACGCTACAATCCATCACGCTCCCTAAGGTCGCACAACTCTGGACTTTTGGTAGTACCTAGGATAACAAAGTCCACTAAAGGATGTAGAGCTTTTTCATATTTGGCTCCCAAACTCTGGAATAGCCTTCCTGATAACGTTCGGGGTTCAGACACACTCTCTCTGTTTAAATCTAGATTAAAGACACGTCTCTTTAGCCAAGCTTTCAAATAATGCATCTCATAATCTTGTACTGCAGTTATATCTGATCAAACACACATTATTGTTCTTTAGCTTGGATTGAATAAATCAATTTTGCTTGGTTGGAACAGCAGCTACGCTAATTATGTCTCTAATTGTTTCTCTGTTTCTGCCAGGATTTACACAAGCTTCAGTCTGGATCCAGAACACCTGAGAAGAGATGATGCCAACCCCTCAGAGGACCTCAGATGATGCCAACCCTCAGACAACATACAGAACTACCAAATTTCGCCATAAGTTAAATATATTAAGTTTCTATATATATAAATATATTGTAGAAACTTAATTTCCTGTAAAGCTGCTTTGCAACGATTTGTATTATGAAAAGCGCTATACAAATAAACTTGAATTGAATTGAATTACTGTTCCCGGTCCCGCTCGCTCCCGCTGACATTTGTTCCTGTCCCTCCCAATCACGTGATTCGTAGCGATTTTGTTTCCCATCCCGCGGGATTCCCGAAAAAAATGTCAGCCTCTAGTGCTCACTGATGAGTGGACTGTCGCGCTCATTGATACGTGATCCCAGTAGGTGATCCGCATTAAATACAGCACTGAGAGCCTGGGGCTCCGCTGACCCGCTCATTGAGCTCAGTGATAGATTCACACGCACTCTCAGATAATAAGCAGCCGGTGGGCCCGTGAGCTCCATCTCCTCTGAATTCATCATGCGCTAGTCACATTACAGGCCTTTACCAGCGGAAGGGTCTCCTTTAATTGTGAACCTACCTAAAAAATCACCTGTCGGCCGAAGCAGCGTTTCTCAGAAGCTCAGAGGAGGCGAGAGAGAGAGTAATAAGGCAGTTTTTCTAAAGGACGCCGTGACACAGGGGAAGACGTGTCAAGCCATCCAGCATGGCGTCAGTGGACACTCCAGGTAGGCGAGGTGGCCTGTCAGACAGAACTATTCCCCAGGTAGGACTAATGGAGGAGGAGCAGCACCAGCAGAGAGGTGAGCTGATATGGAGGAACAGCTGCGGCACTAGATGGCAGTATTAGTCCAGCGAGGGCTGTGTCTGCACAGAGTGATGTAATCCACCAGAGGATGTAAATTATAAGAAAAAATCTTTGCTGCTTGCCCTTTTTTTTTTTTTTTTTTTTTTTTTTTTTGCAGTAACTATCAGCTTCATCAGAAAAAAAAGACATATATTGCTAGCTGCTGGCTATAGTGAGAGGTCAGGGCAAGAGCTGTAAACATCAATGACTGCTATATCAAATGCGGAATTGTAGGTTAATGTGGATGAAATGCATTGTTTATATTATATATCTATATATAAAAAATCTGATACCATTGCAGTCTCTAAAAACACAGATTAATCAGCTGACTTTGTAAGCCATGAATGATTTTTTTTTCAATATTATTTATGAGACACATACTGTACATAACTGATTTATATTATCAGCGGTCACCCACAGGCGCAAACATATTTTTTATGTTCAATAAATTAAAAACAAATACACATTAAAAAGTTTGTTGTCAGTACATTTTTCTTCTGCTCATTAAAAATTAAGTAAAAATTGTGAAATATTAATGCAATTTCAAACAGCTGTTTTCTATGAGAATATCTGTTAAACTGTAATTTATTTCTGTGATGCGCAGCTGAATTTTCAGCATCATTACTCCAGTCTTCAGTGTCACATGATCCTTCAGAAATCATTTTAATATGCTGATTTGCTGCTCAAGAAACATTTCTGATTATTATCAATGTTGAAAACAGGTGTACTGCCGATATTTTTGTGGAAACTGTGATACATTTTATTTTTCAGGATTCACAGATGAATAAAAAATTCAAAAGACCAGCATATATTTGAAATAGAAATCTTTTGCAACATTATAAATGTCTCTACTGATCAACATTTAAAAACTTTTGAATGGTAGTGTATACGATGCAATGTCTAAAAGAAACAACTTTTCCAAATGTGTTCAGAGCAGATTTCTGGAGGCCAAATGAGTTTCAGAGGCACATTTTTCCCACATCTGCAAGCGTCCCATCTACTTCCAGCGTGTTGGATTGCGGGGGGCTACACAGCCAATTTACAGAGTAACATGAGCAGGGACAAGAAAATCATTACCACAAGATTCATATCGATAGCTGTTCCTTTAATGCTCAGAGACCAAAGTTTAGCCTTAAAGTCCCGCAGCGAAAGACTCAAGGATAGATCAATGTCAACAAACCGGGAATGGCAGCGCGACCCTCGCAACAAGAAGAGCTTCAGGCGTGGAAAGTCATATCGTGATGTCTGGCTGGTATAGTTTCATTTCATGAATTCTTTAATGTGCTAAGTCCAAATGGTCCCAAACGTCCCCTATTGCTTGGCAGTCTAAAATAATTGAGGAGTTTTCCAGCAGGTTTCTCTCAGAATCACATCCTCTCTTTCTGGGCTCTCATGGCTTTCAGGCCAAAGAGCTGGGGTCCGATGATGGAGCTGTGTACGGCCGTAATCTACAGATGTAGCGGAAAATGGCCCCCTGGAGAATGTCCACTGCCTCCGACATCATTTATCCCGCTGTCCAATCACTGCGCTCATAGATCAATATTACAACCGAACGGAATGAGAAAGTAGAAAAAGTCAACATATTAAATGTGTGCTAAAAGAAAGCTGTCTTTAGGACGGCCTGTTGTTGAGGTCTGTTCTGTGTCATGATCTGAAGATCCAAATGCTGAAATAAAGCAAATGGTATGTTAATAGTAAATGCATCAGCCTTGTTACAAAACTTAGTTAGCTGCTACTGTCAAACAGGAAGCAGTCTAACCATGGATTTGGCTTCTAACCATTAACCATGCAACTGATTGGGAACGCTCTCCATGACTCGCCTCTCAAAAAACTACATCATGCAAAAACACAAGGGTCTCAACTTTCAGCTGATATCCAGCTAACCTTCTCATGTTCTCAGAATGCTGGAAAACGTTCTAGCAAGTTTGTCTAAATGTTATGAAAAATAACATCTAGTAGAGATAGATTTATACATTGTTTATGAAGCAGTTTTCTGAAACATTTTAGTTGGATGTTCTTCTAATTACTACTTATTGCACAACGTTCAGAGGACATTCAGATGAACCATTACCATAACGTTTAATGCAAAATGATAACATAGAAAGGGTCCCTGTTTTATTGATGCACATAAATGTAAAATAATAATTATTTCTTGTAACCATACAGCATACAACTTTGTAGAAAATATACCTTGATTATTTTAACTAGACCTTTACTGTATTTTACTACTTGAACTAAAAAAGTTCAGAACAAATAAATACAGGGAACATTCTCAGAAGTTTGGCTAAAGTCCTGATGAGTTTTATAATTTTTTTTCTGGAAAACACACACACACATATATATATATATAGCAGCCATGCTTGGACAAAGCGGGGAGAGCAGCAAGTCAAGAACAGATCCAGTATATGCATACATAATTACAATTTACATGAGTTGTAAAATCCAAAATACATGATAGAGAATCCTTGCACTGAAGTGAACTGTATACAGAAAAGAAACAAAAGTCAGATTAGATTACAGGTTCAGTTAGGTGCAGTCGGGGTTGGACAAGGGAATTTGATTTGCGAGCAGCGATGCGATAGAGGGGATGCTGAAAGAATGGGAATTTAAACGGACCGCTGTGATAGGTGTCAAAACTGGATTGGTACATATCATGAACAGCTGATGCGAGCTTGACTGACATGGCTTGCCTGAACTAATGTGATATTTGATGTGTATATATATAGTTTTCATCTCTTATCTAACATTTTTTAAATGTTACCACTTGTGTCACATTCAGACAACATTCAAAAGTAACGTTCCCATAATGGCTGCAAAATGATAAAGTAGAATATGTTTATAAAAATGTTTATAAAACTGAATCTTTTGAATGTTCAGAGAGCATTCAGAAAAACCTTTTTTACAATTTAATGAGAATATTAGCAAAATGTTATTAGAATATATTTTGTTAGCTAGATATCAATTGAGTGTAGTGTTAATATAGTGCCAAGATAATTCCACAATGTTCCAACAAGCATAGACACACACAGCATACACGGACCTTGGGTAAAAGATTCATAATTAGTTTAATCTATTTTATCAACCTTTTCTATACAGAATGAATTACCCTGAAATTTTATATATATATATATATATTTTTTTTTTTTTTTTTTTTTTTACATAGAGCTTGATACATTATGTGCAACAATTATTCGGAATGGCCTTCGCGTCAGAAGTGCCTACAGTGCTTTAAAATGCTGTCGATGTCAGCAGCTCATTATGTTCTGGAACAGAGCCCATAGTGAGAAACGTTCACAAAGGCACTGCAAAACAATGAATAATCTTACGTTTGTGTGGAATTCAGAGCAGCTTGATTTTAAATCTTTTCCACAGTATCTTTTATTTTATGACAAAAGCTTTGACAGGCACAAGATTACAAAAATGGCAGATTATTGGCTTCTTTTGACAAAATAAACATGTAAAAGCAGAAAGGTAATTTCAGATGCACCTCATTAACCAACACATCACATTCCAGAGCAACAAATCATGATGATGACAGTCAGAATGCGTTTTAAACAAATAAAGGTATGCACACTCCTCATCGCCGATGGAAAGAGCTGAATGTAAATGCATGAAAGTTTGTGCATGCAACGGCTTCTCCTGGCCCTGCTATGAAGTCATTGGTGGCCTTTGCATTCTGGAGGACAGGACGAATGACCCAGACAGACACCATGCCCACAAGGCCTGAGAGATGGTGTTATTTTCAAGACGAATGGGCAGCAGAGCTTTTTAGGTACACAACAGAAATCCAATGAAAGGGAACATTGCATCATTTGATGAGGCATTCGGGGCGTCCCTGGGGAAATTGAGCCCCGTGGCTATATGACAAATGTGCGTAAGCTGCGGTGATTTTGGAGCGGCCCGCATTGCCTGCAGTCCTGAGCTCTTCGTCCTTGAAGATGGCTTTTCTGAAGTCCACTACTCCACTATTACTCCGCTTTACCCTCCGGTCACGTTTGAGGTATGCAGCATTTAGCAATTGACAACATACAGCATGTGTTTATGATATTTCCAAAAGAGGGCAGTGATTCCATTTGGTTCCACAAAGAACCTTTCAGTGATCAGTTCATAAAAAAAAAAAAAAAAAAAAAAATAAAAAAAACACTTTTCATGATCTAGAGAACCTTTATCCACTATAAATAACTTTTTGTGGAATGGAAAGGTTCCAAGGGTCTTATTAAAACCACTGATGCCAATAAAGAACCTTAAGATTATTCTTTGATGGTTAATGGTGAATTATGTGAAGATTAGTGTTGAACTTCAGCAAGTGCATTGCCATTTGCACATCTATTGGCATTCATTTACCCTATTATCCCAGCAGAACTGCAGTTGCATTTGCTTTCTCTCGAGAAAACCTCTGCGTTTCAACCATGTCCAAAGCCCTAGGAGCCTCAAATCTCCTGTCCTCGATAAACCTCAACACTTTAGATTCTCTTGACTTGTTTTGCAGTTCGGTCCAGTGCACTGCTGCAGCTTACAGTGTCAGTCTATTTCATTTCGAAGCAGGTTTTCAACCATTTACGAGAGACTGACACCACATCCATTTTAACTGACAGCCAGCAAATAACCCTCCAGTCTCCATTTACTTCCACAGGGACGTCAGCTGAAAATAGCAGCACAGTCTCCATGCTGGACGCTCTTATGGCTAAAGTTTGAATAACTTGATAAATGTGTGATATGAGCTTGTTTAAATGAGTTTAGCCATCTTTCTGTTTGAAAATCAGCAGTACAACCTGAACTTTCTCTGCAGTGATAAAGTCGATGCATTATGGATGAAGGCTGGGAAATGTTCATGTTTTCTTTCTGAGATGTCTATGTGAGCTCTGATGGTTTGTTGCATTGTCTTTCTTAGATCTGTGAATCAAATAGCCTTTGTTTTATATGAGACTAAAGGAAGTAATATAGACTAAATGCAAGTTTTGGTTGTTTCATATCAAATTTATAGAGCTTATGAGTGAGAGCTAACGTGATATCCAATGCTTCACTTTCTTTTTTGGGATTTTGGGCTCTTTGTCCTGAACACTGATGCTTCCCTCTTTTATCTGCATTGAATTGTCATGAATATGCAAAAGCTTTGATAATTCTTAAGTACATAACTGCATGTGGCATATAAATGTACAGTATACTTTCATAATAAAGTATTGTCTTTAGTATCAAAGAACGACCTTAACGTCCAGTCCAGACCTTCCCAAAACATATGCAGTGTGCTGATGAGATTCCCATTCAGCAGGCTTGTCAGGATTTACTCAGCCGTCCGTTATGAAGAGCATCTGCTGAAGTCTTTGCGGAGCCCAAGTGCCTCAGAAATCCAACTTTACAGTGAGCAGGTGTCAGAATTTTAAACAAATTGTCTTTTTGTTCCCTTCTCTGAGTACATTCCCTCTAATTCCAGGAAGATTGAGTCACCTTGACCCGTGTCCTGCCCCTCATTTGAGAGAAACGCTGGGAGAAACTCAATCCTGTGTCTATTGAACGCGCAGCACCGATTCAACAGCTTTAGGGGACAGTGCTATACATGCAAAAATGACAATCTGTCATCATTTACACTCACAGAATGTCTGAGATGCTCTCTTCTGTACAGAGAACGTGAATGGAGACTAAAAAGGACAATAAGCTGAATAAAAAAGAATTTCATTGTGTGAGGGACCAATCAAATTTAAATTATTAATCAAATCTGGCCTTGAAAATCTTGCAAGACATCTGTAGTCTCCTGTTCACGTCCACTGTATGGAAAAAAGCATTCTACTATACTATTCTAATACTATCATTCCATATTTCCTTAAAATATCTACCCTACCATCTACTATACTATTCTATATTATTCTACTGTGTTTTATATAGGGCCACTTTGCTGGTTTGAATCCTATCTCACTGGTAGGTCTTTCAGGGTGGTCTGGGGAGGGGAGGTATCCACAGCACATCAACTGGTCACTGGGGTTCCTCAGGGATCAGTTCTTGGACCCTTCCTCTTCTCCACATACACTACATCACGGGGTCCCATCGTACAGGCACATGGCTTCTCCTACCACTGCTACGCTGATGACACACAGCTCTATCTCTCTTTTCAACCAGATGATCCAACAGTAGCTGCACGGATCTCAGGCTGCCTGGCGGACATCTCTGTATGGATGAAAGAACATCACCTACAGCTCAACCTGGCAAAGACTGAGCTTCTTGTCTTCCTTGACACTCCAGCTCTACAGCATGATTTCACCATCCAGCTAGGTTCTTCTACAATTACCCCATCAACTTCTGTCAGAAATCTTGGTGTAATCTTTGATGACCAGCTGACCTTCAAAGACCACATTGCAAAGACTGCTCAATCTTGCAGGTTTGCATTATACAACATCAGAAAGATCAGGCCCTTTCTAAAGAGCATGCTGTACAACTTCTTGTACAGGCCCTTGTCATTTCTAGGCTGGACTACTGCAATGCTCTTCTGGCTGGACTTCAATCAAGCACAACCAAACCTCTACAAATGATTCAGAATGCAGCGGCATGACTGGTCTTCAATGAGTCCAAAAGAGCCCATGTTACACCTCTCTTTATCTCCTTGCACTGGCTACCAGTTGCAGCTCGCATCAAGTTCAAGACATTGACACTTGTATATAGAACAGACATAGGCTCAGCACCCGCCTACTTCCACTCACTATTACGAATCTACATCCCCTCCAGAAGTCTGAGATCTGCTAGTGAGCAACGCCTCGTGGTACCGTCACAGAGAGGCTCAAAATCACGCTCCAGAACATTCTCGTTCACCATTCCTGGCTGGTGGAATGATCTTCCCACCCCTATCCGGAGTGCTGGATTCCTGACTATTTTCTAGCGACAGCTGAAAACTCACCTCTTTCAACACTACCTGACGTCATCCTAAATTAAAAAAAAAAAAAATAATAATTATATACGAGTATTTCTTTGTTTATTCCGTCCCTTTCTAGCTTGTACTTATTTGAACAATGCCTGAGACTTGGTATTACGAGCACTTCCTCTGTCTGTTTACCTCTTTAAGATGAATCGCTTTATGTATTCCCCAGTTGTAAGTCACTTTGGATAAAAGCGTCTGCAAAATGACTAAATGTAAATGTTATATTATCATAAAAGGAAAAAAAGTCATATAGGTTAACTTTTACATGTATGCATTTAGCAGAAGCTTTTATCCAAAGTGATTTACAAAGAAAAACAAAAGCAATTTGTCAAAGAGCCAACAATATTAACATACAATGGCACATTTATTAGACAAGAAGATTAGCGAGATGTGGCAGGAGAGTGAGAGGCAGGTGGGATTTTTATTTCAAATACAATGGGAACTGAACAAGATACCAGTTTCACCCCGACTACGCCACTATGGGAATTTCACCCAAAGAATTAGAATGAACCACCTTCAGAGGCATACACAGATTCGTATCACCAATTAGAGTCAGAGACAACGGTAACAATACAAAAATGATCTCTTTGACAATTCTTTAATTAAAAAAAGAAAAGTTAAATAAATGAAGCATCCGTGTCAGAACTTTAGCCACTCAAAGTTTTGGAACAAGTCAAGGGCCAGGGACTAGAGCTTACCAGCAAAGGCGGATAATCAGGCCACACTACCCGCAGGTGAATCACTGCGCGTCACACACAGACAAATGTTAAGACAAATCACTACACACGGTGAGATGGTCACTGCACACTGTGAGGAAGATACCACCACCTAAAATAAAATCAGTCCTCTGCCCCTGGTGCTCAGGCCCTGCCATGACAAAGAGGATGCACATCAGATAAACAATTACTTTGGGGACTGGGTTGGTTTATGAGCTCAATCAATCAGTCAAAAACAACCAAATAAATCAAATTTTACAACCAACGAACTAACAAAATCACAGGTATTATCAAAAATTGAAAGAAAGACAATAAACAATTCAAACTCCAGAAACAAGGCAGAAACCTAGAAAACTGGAGAAAATAAGACTTAAAGAAAACCACAAAAACAATTAGAATTGGAAACAAAATTCAAACTTCAGAAACAAAAATATATTACTGAAAAGAGCAAACAAACACAAAACACAGAAAAAAAGTCCACCAAAAAAAATAAATAAATAAATAAATAAAAATAAAATAAAATTTGGAAACAGGACAGCACTGCAGTCGTAAATGTATGCAGAGCACCCCGACTAGAATGCAATTACAGGCCGTCACCAAAACTATAAACAAAGAGAGACTGTTACTCTGTTAGATTTCTCTCCCATCCCAATGTATATGTGCATAAATACCTACCAGTCGTCAAGGGGATTAATGTTTTATCAAGAGCCAACAAAACCGTAGCCTTTCCGACAAAGGCCAGTGCAGAAAAATGATCCAGCAGCTGCGTCAGGTTCTCACAGCTGAGAAAGGGAGCGAGTTAACAACATTCCCGAATCAACCAATGTTTCCAAAATGTGTACATCACATAATTAAAACAGTTAGTGAGAATTTAACAAAACATCCTCCCTACCTTCTCCAGCGTCTACGCCCGATTTGTGCAGACAGCAACGAGCGGCACGGCAATAAAACTCGTAGAGTCAAGACAGAAGCACTCTCCATACAAATCGGCGTTTCTAAAATACACGTTAGACAGAGATTGTACCGTTTGTAACTAAACACATGCCATAACCTACAAAACAGCAGGTAAATTCTCCTTACCGTCCCGAATGCTCTCGTCTGGTTCCGGGAAGTGACAGAAGCACGTTAATGACGCAGTGGTTCGCAAAGTGATGCATCCCAGGTAGCGCATATGTTCCCGTTCCCTTTCAAGGGAACTTCGAACTGCATCCTCTAGGGGTCTCTATGGGGAACGCCGTCAGCGTGACCCGTGTCTGAAGCATACATACAAAAACACCACATGTTGGCCGGCGACAGCCTATGATGTCACTACCGGTGCGACCACAGTATAAAGGGGCGCCGGGAAAATTTGTCATCCTTTTCTTCGTCTTCAAGTGACTGTTTTGTTTGAAGCGTGCATTCTACACGGTAAGAACGATTTTCTTCTGTTATCATGGCAAGCACTAGCAAGGCGTTTAAGAGATGTGTGGATCCGTGTCCTCGTTATTTGACACCTGATGACACACACAAACTTTGCGTCTTTTGTTTGGGTGAGGAGCACGCACGCGATGTCCTTGAGGGGGCAATCTGCGTGCACTGTTAGCGTTTTTCGATGAAAAAGCTCCGCTCTTGTCTGTCTCTCTTTTGAAAGGAGGGACAGCCATCTGCCCCCCGCGGTTCAGGACCGGCCATTGCCGAGGCACGGAGGAGAATGAGCTCGTGGGGCTCGCAGGCGGATCTCGCCGATGAGTTAGAGAGGGGGCTTTCCTTCTCACGCTCGTCGGTCCCGAACGAGGGCGAGCCTCTAGATGATGATGACACGATCTCGCTGACATCATCTGATCCAGCGGCTAGTGCTCTGCTGGGCTCTGCCCAGGAAGAGCAGGAGATGTCTGGGGGCGAAGAAGTTGAGACTGAGCCCTCTCAATCCTCCTGCCCTGCGTATGATGAGCTGTTGGAGGTTATGGAACGCGCCACGGCGAGGCTTGACTTGCCGTGGAAGCGGGCCAAAATGGTGGCGCCACGGGGGCGTCTTGATGAGCGTTATCTCTCTGGCCATAGCCCCCCAGCTCGAGTGAGCCTTCCATTCCTTCCTGATCTCCATACAGAGGTTGAGAGGGAGTGGAAAAAGCCGTTTTCCTCTCGTATTCATAGAATCCAGCATACTAGTTATGCTAATATTGAGGGGTTGCGTGAAAATGGCTATGAACGGATGCCCCCTATAGAAGAGACGCTAGCTAGCTATCTCTCTAAGGGCGAGACATCCTCTCTTAAGGCTCCTTCCTTGCCATCTAAGCCCCTTCAGGATACATCTCGCTTAAATGGCAAGGCATATGCAGCAGCAGGTCAGGCTGTCGCTTTGTTGCACACTATGGCGGTGCTTCAGGCGTACCAGGCTGATCTGCTGAAAGACCTGGATAAGGGACAGCACCACAGATTTGGCTCTCCGTGCCACTAAGCAGGCCGCCTCTGCTATGGGCAGGTCTATGGCGGCCATGGTGGTAACGGAGAGACATCTGTGGGTGAACCTGGCAGATATTGGGAAGAAAGAGAAGGGCTTTCTTCTCGATGCTCCAGTTTCGCCTTCCGAGATTTTCGGTACCTCCGTCGGTGGTCGAGAAGTTTAGGGAGGCGAAGGCGCGTTCAGCAGCCTTCAAAACCTTCATTCCAAGAAGGTCCAGGTCTGAGCCCGAACAACGCAGGGGTCCTAGCCTATCTCGGTCTGAGGGTCAGAGATGGGTGCAGAAGGCTAGTGTCGCGACTCGTGCCCCTCCCCCGCCTGCGGGTAGGGCTAGAGGGAGGCGCAGGTCAGAGAGAGGTAGGCAAGACCTGAGGGAGGTGATCCAGATGAGGCGTTCGCAATGCTCTCGTCCAGACCAGAGTAAAAATTAAACATCTACTCCCTTCCCTCAGGGGGCCTGTACATCTGCCCTCATCTTCCCCTCTCTAAATCCCGTGCAACCACTGTTTACTCCACCTGACCGAGGTTAGGTGAGAACCTCTTGCGCTCACATTGCAGTCTCTATGCTGGACCTATGATGTTTTGGCTAAGTTCTGTGTTTCATAGAAACTACCTTACTGATGGTCCAGACCCGAGGCCTCTTCGGACTTCGCCTCCGGGACTGTTTTTATGCGCAGGAACCATTGATGGGTGAGTACGATACATTTTCTATCGGTTCGATGGTTTTAAAGCCTACTACTAGCCATTCTTTGCAGTATGTCTGGGGCCTGTCGTTGTGTGTTTTCACCTTTAGGACTAGGACACTCGGACGGCCACCTCTTGCTATCGACTCAGTGCAGTTAGGACTGCACTCATAGATACTAGACCCAGGCTAGGATGATAGCCCTGTTCTCGGCTTCATACCTCTGGATCATGTGGCCAAGTCGTAGGTTTCTGTGGGAGCCTCCCTGGTCATTAGATCCCCAAGTCAGCACTGCAGCTTCAGGATTGTATCACACTGCCCTTATGGTGAACCAGTATATCACCCCTCTATTTGAGTAGGCTTGAGTACACTCTTCCTGAGGCATGAGTGATAAGTTCTTGTGTGGGTCCTCAGTGCTTTGGCTCTGAGGAGCAGCATTTTCTTTGCGTATCTGGGCCCCACTGTCTCTAGTAACGAGGCCCGGGGGTGCCGCTGCTTGCTATGCAGCTACATTGAGTTGTTTGACTCGTCTCTACCGGAATGTCTGATCCCCCTTCGAGCTGGATCCCATTTCTCTTGAGATGCATAGCTGTCTGAGGATATCTATGTGCTAGCTCAGGGACTGCTCCCCTTCCTGGGGGTTTTAAGTAACGGTCTCCCTGATCCCTTGAGTACACCCCCTCTACTAGGTCCTCTATTACCCAGAGCTCTGTGATTCAGCAGCCTCGGGTTGTTAGGCCTCTCTTTGCCTCCCTGTTAGGTTGCTTTCCTTGTTGGTCGAGCCAGCATTGCTCCCCTCACCACAGAGGGTTACCTATGAGCATGCTGCTCCCTCCTGAGCGTCTGAGTTCCCTCTCATTCTGAGAGTTGAGTTCTCCGCTCCCCAGAGCTCTGTTTTTTGGCAACCTTAGGTTGCTAGGCCTTTTTATGCCTCGCTCTTAGGTTGCTTTCCTTGTTGGTCGAGCCAGCATTGCTCCCCTCACCACAGAGGGTTACCTATGAGCATGCCGCCCCCTTCTGAGCGTCTGAGTTCCCTCTCATTCTGAGAGCTAGGTTCTCCGTTTCCCGGAGCTCTGTGATTCAGTGACCTCAGGTTGTTAGGCCTCTTTGCCTCCCTGTTAGGTTGTTCTCCTTGTTGGTCGAGCTGGCGTTGCTCCCCTCACTATTGAGGGTCACCTATGAGCATGCCGCTCCCTTCTGAGCATCTGAGTTCCCTCTCATGCTGAGAGTTAGGTTCTCCGCTCTCCAGAGCTATGTTTATTGGTCAAGCTAGCATTGCTCCCCTCACCATAGAGGGTCACCTATGAGCATGCCGCTCCCTTCTGAGCGTCTGAGTTCTCTCTCATGCTGAGAGTTGGGTTCTCCGCTCCCCCAGAGCTCTGTCATCAGCAGCCTCAGGTTGTTAGGCCTCTCTTGCCTCCCTGTGGGGTTGCTCTCCTTGTTGGTAGAGCTAGCATTGCTCCCCTCATCATAGAGGGTTACCTATGAGCATGCCGCTCCCTTCTGAGCGTCTGAGTTCCCTCTCATGCTGAGAGTTAGGTTCTTCGCTCCCCCAGAGCTCTGTGACCCTATGTTCTCCAGAACCCTAGAACGGTGTTTACAATCCATGTTATGGTAAGTACGCATGCTAGTCTCTGTGTACTTTCTGAAAGCCACGTTGTGGTAAGATCGCACACCAAGTGTTTTCCGGTCTTTCTAAAATCCTGTACGGTATGGGTTACGCGCTGTGGCTTCGTGCCCTTTCTTTGAGTCGGTCAGGCCCCGGTTTCACATTGGGCCCCACTCTATCTATGTATCCTTAGTGATACTGACTTGAACAGGGTGTTGCTACCAAGGATCTGTTGAGACAGTTCCTTCAGCGAGCTCATGCAGAGCAAGCAGTAGTCACTGGGTGACAGGCCAAGACCTAGTTACTATCCTAGGCGCTTGGTCGTATCCCCTTAAAGGAATCTCTGCTTCTGATTCCAAGCCTTTGAGCTCTACCCTGGGTCCAGGAGGCCCGGCCCCTAACAGGTAAGTTCTGGGGTATGCAGCTCGGGTTTTTGGCCGAAAGGGATAATGTCACTGACAGCCGTCCACCCGTCCCAGGGGCAACTCCCTTAGCCGGGTAGAGTTGGTACTTAGTGCTCGCCTTTTGTGCCTGGCTTTGCACTCCCCTCGGCATGGCGGCGTGGGTATTCCATTCCCCATAGCGACCCCTAGAGGACACAGTTCGAAGTTCCCTTGAGAGGGAACGTCTCAGGTTACATATGTAACCATGGTTCCCTGAGTAGGGAACGAGACACTGCGTCCTCTAGGCTTTGTGCCATGCTTCGGACGCAAGCTTCAGACGAAGAAGTGGATGACGTATTTTCCCGGCGCCCCTTTATACTGTGGTCGCGCCGGTAGTGATGTCATAGGCTGTCGCCGGCCAACATGTGGTGTTTTTGTATGTATGCTTCAGACACGGGTCACGCTGATGGCGTTCTCCATAGCGACCCCTAGAGGATGCAGTGTCTCGTTCCCTACTCAGGGAACCATGGTTACATATGCAACCTGAGACATTTTTATAGCCCAGGGGCGCTGGCCATAGGCTAAACCCGCGAACAACAATGACGCAAGAAATCTTGCCCCTCCTGATGTGAACTGGGAACCACGGTCTGAGGAGATGTCCAATGGGGTGCCAAATCTGGCGATCCAGGTAGACAAAAAGAAAGTCCAGACCCTGTAACACAGAATCCATGAGCCTTTGAAAAGTCTGAGCGGCATTTTTCAGGCTGAATGGCATGCGCAAAAACTCAAACAACCCAAAAGGGGTAATAACGGCAGTCTTCGGAATGTCGTCCGGGTGAACTGGTACTTGGTGGTACCCTCGCACAAGGTCTACCTTGGAAAAAATTGCTTTTCCTGCTAGCCTTGCCGAAAAATCTTGAATATGCGGAACAGGGTAGCAATCGGGAATTGTAACATCATTGAGTCTGCGATAATCACCCAGTCCTGGTAATGAAAGAAGCTGCCTCGCACGCTCTGATTCAGTCAAACCAAAAGTTCCCAACAGGTAAGTTTTAAGGGTGCCATACTTGTCCCTCTCCGGGGGTTCGTTTAACAGGCTGACAGCTCGCGATGCCATGGAGCTGCTGAGTGAAGCTATGACGTAGTAATACTTCGTGTTATCCGCAGTGATGTCGCGCAGAGCAAACTGCGCCTCCACCTGTGCAAACCATGCCGCGGCTTGCTGCTCCCAAAACTCCGGTAACTTGAGTGCAACCGCGTTGGCCGTCATTTCGTCTTCCACAACAACGACAAAAAAACTCTGAAAACGTCCAAGAGCATTGGGGTCACCACATGTAGGTGTTCGTGCAATTAAATGAGTGGAGACGACATGTGAGCTGGATGCTGAAGCCGTGAACTGGCCAACTTTAATTTTCTGAACCAAGCACCAGACAAAACTCTGATCTCTTAAAGGGGAAAACACCCACTGCCGCCAAGTAACATTCTTAAAGGGGAAAACCTTATAAGCACCGTATGTGAATTCTGTCACATCTTTAAACATAAGTCGCTACAGTATCACCTTTAGGGTTTGGAGGTTATCCCAACTCCAAATTTTCCTTTGAATACATCCTTTTCATTAACCATTTGGGGAAGAAGTAACAGCTGTTCTTGCATCCAGTTTGGTTTTCTTTTACGTTTACATATCTGACTATCAGCCATGATCGGGGTGCGATTTGCCGGGGGGGATTCCCCATTCTGAATCAAATGATTCTGGAAATGCGCTTTGAAGTGCCGTTCTGAATTAAATGCTTCGCGATCGGAGCGCTTCGAAACAGTGAATCATTTTAGACGCAATGGTTTACTGACTCAGAGTTTCAAAAAGCTCCGTTGATACTGTTCTTTGCTCGCTTTCTCTATGTAATGTATTCGTTTTTTGAATCACCAGGGAAATAAAATCATTAGGCTACAATTAATATGCCTATGTTTTTATTAAATTGTGATGACCTTAAATACATTTTCCGTCGTATTAGAAACATTCCATGACGTGACACCCATACTTGCCTAAAAAGACGGATTTATGATGTGCGTTGTTAACAGATCACACTAACATTAGGTTAGGTTATAACCTTGCCCTGGAGAGGAAAAAAGTTTTCAAAAGCATCCCCCTTTGCTTTTTTTTTTTTTTTTTTTTTTTCACAAATCGCACCCTGGCCATGATTATTCTACTCTGTTAATTAAAAAGCCGTTTATATGCATATCCGCTACAAGAAGCATACATGCAAGAGGCTGACATTTAGCTGAACATATACTTGTTTAATTATTGCCCTTAGCCTGCATTTTAAAAAATTTATTTGATTGTGGCAATTAACATTTTATTTCAAAACCTTTATTTGAATATGGCAACAAAATATTGCGCTCTACAATATTTCCAGCAATCAATCTCTGACAGAGACCCCTATCAGCCAATCACTGTGTGCATATTTACTATGTAAGCTGACATCATCCATAGCAACCAGGTCAACCCCGCCCCTTTACTCTTAGCTTAAGACTTCTCTCTATTCCTTAGTAAAGTTTGTCTCAGCAGCTTTGTGAATAGCTTTTAAGAGAAAACTCTTAGCTAAAAACTTTTACTGCTACTTAGGAGAACTCTTAGTGCTAAGATAAAATGTTTTGTGAATACGGGACCTGAACTTCTTTTTGAACTCTTTTTCAGTGGCAACATTTCCTGCATTGGTCCACTATGGAAAGAGGATTGCAATCTTTATAAAGTGCAGACAGAATGTCCAAACACTGTTTACTTGGACAATTACTCAAGAATAATCCATAATTCAGTTCTCATTATGACTCTTGCATCTAAGATTAACATCTAAGATGTTATAAATCTTGCCACAAACAAGTATACAGAGAGCATCTGGAGCGAGCCGCAGGACGTGCATCGGCGTCCACTCATTACGAGAGCTTGATGTGTTTCCTTGTGCTTAGTGCTTCAATCATTGTCAAATCAAACCTGAACGTAAGCACTCATTTCAGACATGAGCACATGAAAGCGTGAGGAATATTTCTTACTTTAATGACAATTTGATCAAATCTGGTGCCTCGATACAGCTGAGTTCTCAGAGAGGGAAATTGGATCGTCTGTGTGAGTTATGCCGTGTGGATGACGTGTGTGATTCCATTTGCACTTACAGCATCGGGAAATACTTCCATCTATCATCGCATAAAACAATAAAGCCTGCCAAAGCCAACATGCTGGCTCATAGATAATATCCCGACTGTCACCCAACCTGGCGGGATCTTGTTCCACTCTGAGCAAGCGGCCAAATATTTGCATTTCTACATAACCGGCCAGTTTCAAAATAAATGTGCTGTAATTGTTTTCACAGAGTCTCTGTATGTCCTCATGCTGCTGGACTGCAATAAGTTTGATTTATTTGCGGAGCTGATATTGGAAGACTACAGATCTTCTGTTTATGGGGATTTTAACAGCAACACTCGTCAACAATAGGATGCTTCATAACCACAATCAGGAAATGGATGTGCAACAGGCCGAAAGAAAGAATGTGGACGTGGAGCCGGTTGTTATTCAGGATGTTCTAGTTTAGTCTTTGAGAAAGTGACAGAATTAACCATGTGCACCAGTGAGACATGTATTAAAGGGTTAGTTCACACAAAGATTAAAATTAGTCATAAATTAATACTCATCATTTATTCATGTTGTCCCAATTCTATGCAACACAAAGAGATGTTCACTAAATATTGATGCTTTTCAGTGTAAAAGTGACGGTGACCAGCGGCTGTCAATCACTGAAGAGTGCTGTCAGTTTTGGAGCTTTATATGGAAATGAGCTGCTTGGAAATTCTACAGAATAACTTTTTTTTTTCTTTTTTTTTTTTTTTGCTCCACAGAGTTTGGAATGACATGAGGAAGAGTAAATGATGACATCCTTTGAGTGAATGTCTATAAGAGGGAGAACACATTCATTTTGTGTTCTCATTACCTCTGTAGTGAGCTAACAATCCTTCTTCACAGCTTTGCTCTTAAACCAAATTCATTAAATTACAGCATCAGCATTAGAATGAAAAACTTTACAATGCCTCGAACAAGCATTAGATGGCAGTACTTCACAATACAGACACCAGTTTGTGCCAGTCAACAGCATTACATCACTGTAAGAACCTCATAAGTTGATACACTACCATTCAAAAGTTTGAAGTCAGTTCAGTTTTAATGTTTTTTAAAGTTTCTTCTGTTCACCATGGCTGTATTTACTGTATTTGATCAGTAACAGTAATATTGTGATCAGAACAGTAATATTGTGAAATAAAACAGTCGTTTTCTATGTGAATATACTGTAAAATCTAACTGATTGCTGTGAACAAAGCTGGATTTTCAGCATCATTACTCCAGTCTTCAGTATCACATGATCCTTCAGAAATCATTCTGATTTGCTCCTCAAGAAACATTTCTGATTATTATCAATGTTGAAAACAGTTGTGATACATTTTATGTTTCAGGATTCTTTGATGAATAGAAAGTTCAAAAGAACTTGAAATAGAAGTGTAACATTATAAATGGTTTCAATGTTACTTTTTATCAATTTAATGTGTCCTTTGCTGAATTAAAACAGTAACATGCAACCGCTGAATCCAAGGGAACTAGACAGTGCAGTCCAAACCCTGTGTCAAGCATTATCTGTCCGTCTCAGGCCCATCTGCTCCGCCTCCATGCTGGGTGGCTTTCTCTCATAGTCGGCCCCGGAGCCATTAGCGGCGGCTGGGCATCTGCCGCTTCCTCCTGCGGTGGCCTGCGCTGGGGTTGTGGATGGCTGATGCCAGTGGCAGTGCTCTCCTCCGCAGGACTCATCGCTCAAATGGCTGCGCGGATGGGGTGACCTTCACTGGAGCCGCTCCAAAGGATGCGTGCTTATTGTGACTCTGGGCATCATTAAGAGAACAGAGAAGAAAAATAGACGTGGGAACGCTCAATAAATCAAACCATTACGATATTTGCGAGTTAATGCATACATTATTTTAATTATCCCTCCTGGGTTTGGCGCTTGCATATTTTAAGCAGGAGGGCAGCTTTGCGTTTGATAAGATCAATGTGTGGTTTGTGGGCAGTTTCTTCTGTCGTGCTTCATCGGCTCATTTGCAAACTGTTCTTTCGGCCGTAATATATAATTACGCTCAATAGCGATCAGTCACATGTGGGACGACCAATGCAATTTGATCAGCATGTTCTGCAATATCACTTTTCATGTTCATTTGTCTTAATCGTTACTGATTTCCTCATGCATAATTAAATTCCAGTTCATAGTTGTAACGTTGTTACAATTCAGCGTAAGAGATGACAGAAAGACAATGAGATTCAAGCGGCCTGGAAAGTTGCTGGCAGAAATGAAATGGAGCGCTATATGTGTCTGCTCTTTGACACAATCGCATGTGACGTTCATTTCGCTCTCCTCGCGGGATGACGAATCAGAATCGGTCCTATTAAGGTCTCCCGCGAGCCCAGAGCCAATCAAAATCAAATAACCCCAGATTGAATTATTTCACTACTTTTATTGCATTGTGTTTCTGTGCTGAGATGAAGCTGAGTTTTTGCTCTGAAATCAACACGGATTTTGAAAAAGTGAATTTTTTCCAAAGATGTTCCCAAGCAAAATTGCTCCGAATGAGCCATTTTGGCCCGTGTTTTAAATAAACAACACCCTCTCACACAAAGGTTTGTCTCAAACTGAAACAAGTCTCGCTTAGAGCGTCCAACACATCGGCATTTATTACGTTAACATTTGCAGACTATCGTTTAATGAAATGCGGAGCTCAAAAAGAGCTCTGGAGAGAGAGCGCAGACAGAAGCAAAACACAGAGGTGTGTGGCGACAGCGGCGTGGAGCCGTCTTTAGAGCGCTACCTTAAGGTCGTTAGCATCCACAGAACAACTCCAGGGAAATTTGATGGATTCAGGAGGGCATTTGCCCTTCAAGTCTCTGCTATTTGCTGCAGGCTTACCCCTGGTTAGCGTTTAATCTAATGCCAACTGTCTACGGCCCAGAAAAAATGAAAATATCGCTGGTGAAAAATGAGTATTCCCTTATCAGAAAAATGCTTGGCTACATTTATTGGGCCTCCGAGGATCCCGTATTTGCCCTCCTAGGAGAAGTGAACAGAGCCAATTATGCCAGAGTGATTTACCAAAGCCGTATATAATTCTCTTTTAGAGACTTGTTGGAGCGCACGAGTTTCAAAATGTTTTTCTCAGGTCAAACAGTGTGTCTGATAAAGGTTAGCCCTGAGATAAGAACATAGCACACCTACTGTACAGTCTAGAGGAGCAAAAGTCAAATAAATTTGAACATTTGAGGAGAGGAACATTTTTGAGCAGATGAACATTCTTGATTCTCGAGTGCCAAACACTGACTAGAGGTTCACTCACAACTGGACTGTCAGGTATTCTGAATTAAGACACTTTTACTTTACAACAAATTATATCAAAGAATACAGTATGAATGGCACTGTCAGAATACAGTGAATTCAGACCCAGGAAACATTCTCAGAACATTCTGGCAAAGTGTTCTGAACAATCGTTCTTGCAGTAACATTGATAGAAGTTTCATTCAACCTTGTCTCTTTAATAATGTTCTCAAAATGTTGACACAAAAGCGTTTTCATGTAATTAACTTAAGTAAACTATAAGTAACTTTGCGAATACATGTCAACTAACTCTTATTAGACTAGTAGTAGACTGTATGGTTAGGGTTAAGTTGACGTGTAGTTACAAAGCAGACAGTCACTAATATGCTAATGACTGCTAGTTGGCATGTAAAGTTACTTATAGTTAGTTAAATATCTTAAGTGGACAAAAAGTGTCACAGAAGCATTTTTTGTAGGACATTCGTTCCTTAATGTTTGCAAAATGTTAAAATGGAAAGCTCCTGTAACTCTTTCCTCTCCATGATTTTCTCAGCTTTTTGTTCAAAATGTTTTTTTTTTCCTTACCTAAGTTAAAAAGTTGATTAAAAAAAAAAAAAAAAAAAAAAAAAAAAAGAAGAATGCACAATGCTAGAAAATATTTTGGGTGTCATGAAAGTTTTGTGAAAACTATTATCAAAAATTCTTGCAGTGGCTGACGACCTTTTTAAAAACATGCTAACAGGGAAAGAGTTATTGTTTTCTCTAATGTTCACATAATTCAGACAAAAAAAAAAATAAAAAATTAAAACATATTTAAAACTGAACATTTTGAATATTCAGAGAATATTCAAATATAATGTTTTCATAACTTAATGGAAGCATTAGCAAGATGTTCTTAATATATATATATATATTTTTTTTTTTTTTGCTAGCTAGGGAACAACAGATGAGATCTTGTATAAAAAGACAACACTGGAATGATCTCATTCCTCTCTCTAATACATCTTAATTTGTATTAGTCAACAGCTTAAGGCAGTGTTTCCCAACCCTGTTCCTGGAGGCACACCAACACTACACATTTTCAGACTCTTCCTAATTGAACACAGCTGATTCAACTCATCAGCTCATTAGTAGAGAATCCAAGACCTAAAATAAATGGGTCAGATAAGGGAAAAATCCAAATACTGTTGGTGAGCCTCCAGAAACAGGGTCGGGAAACACTGACATAAAGCGTGTCTTATGCACTATTCTATACCATTTTGTAGTATAAATAGTGTGAATAGCATACTGAAAATTCCAGTAAGAAAAAATGCACTTCACATATCCGGATGATGCAGTTTATTAACTGGAAAAATGATGTGTGGAGTGTTGGACGCTTCATGCACTCAACTGTCACAGCTTTAATTACATAGCTGAAGGAGTGTAGCTATCAGACTCGGATGCAAAATAACTTTACAAAATTCATATACTAGACTTTAGAGTACTGTAGTGCATAGTGTACATTGTGTCATGTGAGACAGCTTTAGAGTTTTTTTGAACATGCATGTTTCATTGAATGTTTATAGAGCATAACATTATGAACATCTATATTTGTTGTAATTAGGACATGTGGCAAAACAATGTTGATGTAAACTAACATACAGTACACTAATTGCGCTTTCACAGTAATATCACACACAGATCTGGTGTACTCGTGAAGCGCTCTGGACTACGGTTTTGCTGACCAGGCGTTCTGTAAAGGTTACCGTGTGACTCTCTAGGAAATTAAACTTGACATTAGTGTAATGTGTTTTATCCCCTCACATATGAATTAAGAGGCTAATTCCAGAAATGAAAATCTATTACACCAGTGCTTTGTGTTCACTCAGAGCTTATTGCAGCTCCAGTTAAATGTTGAGCCCTAACAAACTGCACCGGCAAGTTACTAACTTCACACATGATCAGTCCACATCTCAGAAGAACACGGAGGTACAAATCAAATAACTCTCATTCATTTCAGCCATGTCCTTAAAAGCCCCTCTTATCGGTCTTGTGATGAATAGTTTCTGGATATCATCTTATGGAACACATCAATATTCTCCTCACAAAGACCCTCATTGCTGTGTCTTGCCTATAAAGTATGGGAAGGGTTTTACTCTAAAGGGAAGCAGCTGCTTTGTAAATTATGGGTCTTTCTGCACCATCCATTTTACATCCTCCATCTGGGAATGTAGCCAAAGCAGGAGGAGTGGGAAGGTACAGTGTGACTGTGTGTGTGAGGGCCTGTATTCCAGAGAGCTGTGGAGAGGTGTGAAACATAAACACACTCGCTCAGCCATGTGGGTCACAGAGGCGGTTTTGTCTGAACTGCAAGACCACCTTGACTGGGGGGAATTTGGTAAGTGCTGTTTATTTGCACATGATGTCTGTGTGGTTTTAGACCCCGATTCACTAAAGGAATTATGCAGAAAATTCCAGCTGAATGCAATTTGCACGGCAGGAGGATGCAGCATTCGATCAGATGGCTTTATAGGCCTGTGTGATCAGCTGCAGAAAGTGCGTTCCAATGCACCAAACCTCTACAAATGGGCTTCTCCATCATTATTCAACAAATTACTGTTGTAATGACTAAAGAAAATGTACACAAACCTTGCAGCTGCATTAAAGCCTGTGTTTCCCTGCTTTACATACTATATACTTATATGACCAGAGTTTTTACCAACATATGCAAAACATTCCTCTACCTGCAAAAATGTATCATACATACATTACACTGTAGTTTTCTGCTGAAATGGACACTATAGTGGCGGTAAAACACCAACAACTTTTCACAAAAGTTATGATTTTAGGACCAGATTATTGATTAATAAAATACTTATTTAGCATGGTTCCTTGCACTACACTATGAGCTTAGAACACTAGCACATTTTGATGTTTACATCGCATAACCAACTCCATTTGTTTGTCTTTCATAAAAAGTAAATTTGTTCAGTAGCGCACCCGGTAGAGCAATGCACTTATGACGTGAAGCGCTCAGGTATGAGTCCTGTGAAACAAAGTCACAATAAAAGATTTCAAAGACTTGTACAAGCAAGATAAAATGACATGGCTGCTTAAGCAAATGTGTTTTTATCTCACGTTTGTCAGATAGGTTTAGTGCATGTGCTATGTTATTTTCAAAAGCGTAGGGCATTAACCTTCTAGAGCTACTCACTGGAGATTTCTTTTTCATACTGCCGAGATACAATCAAAACCCAATGTAATAAAGTATTGCCAGATTAACGGTCATCTGTTTCTGATAAAAAAATAAACATACTTTCAGCACCACACACTGGACATTTCATGTTGAAAGTGCACAAAATGTGCAAGAATCAACATAGAAATATCACCACAGACACAGTTTTCCAACTGTATTCATCACAAATGGCATACTTTACCACTCTTGGGTCTATTTTTGTTTTTAAATACTAGAACCAAGTGATTATCATGGCATTTGTGCTCTTTTGGATATGGAACATCCAGACAGAACAACCCCACACTGGGCTAGTTTAACATACATGATTTAAAAGATTTCACACAATGCTAGCATAACAAAACACAATTTATTGACTAGTTGCCATATCAACACTGTATAAAGAAGAAGTCTGTTAGTTAGGAGTTCATGTTTTTTGTTTGTTTGTTTAGTATTCAGTTGGGACCAAAGGGAGAGGCATGCTTACTCAAAAATACTGAAATAATCTTTAATGAAGAATGAAATCATTGAGTGGAAATGGAATCAGTACATTAAAATTGGTCAATTTACTTATGATTTCCATTCCTATTTCCCTGCTTCTCTTCATCCATCCATCCTCTGTTCCTCCCCTCCAGACTTTCGTCTCCGCCGCACACAGCAGATGCCGCATTCACTCGAGTCCCGGGGCTCTGGCCGCTCGATCCCTCCTCCTGTCCGTCTCTTCCCTCCTTTCTCCATTACCGCATCCCTCGGCGGGATAAACCTGGCCAGGGCTAATTGCAGTCTCAGTCTAATGGTGACAGGCGTAATCAAGCACGATGGGTTCACCTCTTTTGCTTTGGTTCCCGCTCTGCCTCTTTGTCTCTTTCTCTCTCTGGATCCTCGTGGTTCTTTGGCTGTTGTCAGCTGCCAGATGAAGCGAGTGCTGCGGTCGCATGTGTGGACAGCTTCGGACGCATATTGAGCGCAAATTGGGAGAGATGCCACAGTGAAGGAGTGGGACAGGATTCGACACAAAGCATCCACTCATCTATTATACAGAAGAGGAACGAGAAAATGCAATCCTCTCCAGGCCGAGCGGAGAGGATAGAGTAGAATATTGGCTGTGCATGTTTATGAAGAAGGTCGTCGTCCTTTGGAGCCGTTGATGGACCGCTGCCAGCATCTGAGAGCGGTAATGAGAGCGTGGACCTCGTGAAGTATTTCAAAAGCAGCTTCCACTCGCTCATTCAGATAAACACTCAGTCCTTCCTGTGTTATCATCAACATGGACGCCATCCTGAGCCACTGGCCTCTGTCAGCATAATGCTTTTGGAGAGGAACTTGTTAATACCGAGCAGCGCTTGAATTTTCTCTAGCGTTCATCCACCTGCTCCTATAATGAAGAGTGTAGCAATGTGATCTGCAACTTGAAACAGTTGCTGTGTCCAACAAGTCCATATGTGACAACTGGACCATTGTCTGGGGAATAAGTGTTATGGAGTGGTTTGAAAGCTGCTGTTATTAGCATCTGTTGAGGAAATTAAACTGTTGAATGAAGTAGGGCTATTTCTGATCTACATAAAGCACACAGACAAACTAAGTCCTGAATGTTTAGTGAAGCTCCATGTTTTGCATGCATCACTGATGCCAAATGCACACGCAAGACAGAAGGTTATTGCCCGGAGCACATTTCAGTTTAAAATTTATTGTAGTGTCTGTAAGTAGTTGGATGCTGATGGACATCCAATGTGAAATTTTGTGTCCAAAGTCTGTTGTCAATAGTGTAGCAACTGTCGGTCAACGTGGCAAGTCTGCATGATCAGTTTGAACATGTTGCAAACTCTTTGTGGCCCTCACTGGAAGTTACCAAATTGCACAGATTCTTTTTGAAATTACTGGACTTTGTTCAAGAAAATTCTTGGAACAATGCTAAATGTGACCACAATTTTACAACATAAAAGGATGATGAGCTTCAGTCTTGTAGTGTGTTTGACTTACATTTTCATTCCCAGTGTTGGGGAAAGTTAATTTTAAAAGTAAAGCATTACAATATTGCATTATTCCCTAAAAATATAACTAATTGCATTACTTAGTTACTTTTTTATGGAAAGTAACATTACGTTACTTTTATGTTACTTTTTCTTGGCTTGCTTGTTTGTTTTTAATATAAAAATATTAAATATTTTGGCAAATGTAAAAGCCATTTCATACCAAAGGTTAAACGAATAAGCCTCAGGCTGAAGGAAATGTAAATACAGTATGTCTGTACATTAGAGGGTTTGCTTAAACCTTTCAGTTGTGCATTCTGGATTACATGAAAAAAAAGGACGCAGGAGAAGAAAGTTCAACACTCTTCAGCAATTAAAAAAGAAAGAAAGAAACACATTATGTTTATCTAAAGTATTTTTTGTTCATTAGTATGGTTGAATTGGATCATCGAAGGTCAGCAGCATAGACACTGGTTAATAAAATGGGATTTTTTTTAAATTATGTTATTAAACATAATAATTATTTCAGGTTTGCATCATATTTTGAGTTTGCATTGCACTGTTTTTATTCATTTTTGAGGAATATTGAATCTGTTTTTGTGCAGGTGAGATGAGTAAATGCATTTTCATATTTAGTCTAGAACTACAGTAACATCATGTTCACACAACGCACACAACACCTCTGCATTTACTCCCCATTTCTCTCAACATGGGGACAGGAGAGCTGTCAGTCAATAGAGGGAAAACAAAGTAACTGGTGTTTTTGTAAAAAAAGTAACTTATATATTTTTTTGTAAATTAAAAGCAATGAATTACTTTACTAGTTACTTGAAAAAAAGTAATCTGATTACGCAACTCATGTTACTTGTAATGCGTTACCCCCAACACTGTTCATTCCTGGTCATCACTAGTCACCAGTCAAATAATTCAGAGCTGCAGTTTTGAACATCATCTATAATCATCTGGAGAAGATTTTAGTTTATTCTCTGTAACCTTTACTGAACACACTGCACTCTTAAAAATAAAGGTGCTTAAAAGGTTCTTCACAGCGATGCCATAGAAGAACCGTTTTGAGTTCCACAAAGAACCATTCAGTCAAAGTTTCTTTAAAGAACCATCTCTTTCTTACCTTTTTATAATCTGAAGAACCTTCTTTCGCCACAAAGAACCTTTTGTGAAATAGAAAGGTCCTTCATATGTTAAAGGTTCTTTTTGGAACCACTTAGACAAAAAAAGGTTCTTCTTTGGCATCGTGAAGCACCTTTATTTTTAAGAGTGTGTGTTGGCATTTGGAGTTTCCTTCCATTCAGAGAAGACACTCTGAAAACTAATTACAATATATAGTTGTGCTCAAGGAACTTGTGAACTTTAATACATGCTGCTGTGGTTTTCTACTTTTATTATCAATAAAAACATTTGGACAACAGAATACATTGCTTCCTTCCAAAACCGTCTCCCAATCCTAAACCAGTTCTGATGCACGTTCCTGTTTAGCATCAGAGCTATTCCTGCCACTTTATTAACCCATTTTCTTCACAGTTTTAATAGACTGGAGTGTGCCTTATATATTTGGGACAAGGTTTTGCAGTAACATAGTTGGTTCATTATTTGGCTCAACCTGAAGATCAAGAGGAACAGGACTTTTCTCGAACTGTACAGATGGATGGTGCTGTTGTCACACCACTGCAGAGCCGGAAGGGATGCGGATTTGATGTACTGTATGGCTCAGATCAACATTATGTAAGCAAAAAATGATGACTGTCCCGCTTTGTTCATTTAAATAGCATATGTGTGTTGTCTTGTGGGACGGTGCTTTGGCAACTGTCCTCATGGCCATTTGTGTGCATGTCTTCATGCTGTGAGGAATTTAGAGCGATCAAAGGCAGGATCTAGACAGAACAAGCACTGCAACATATTGAATTCAATATTGTGTTTCCCAAATACATCAAACCCCTAAATAGATAGTAAAAGTAAACGAATAAATCTTACAATTAAGGGATATTTCTCAAAATAATGATGAAATGAGTAGCACTTGAAATTGTTGGTTGATCTACAGGTGCTGTGAAGTGATGATAAAGGGCTAAAGTGCATCATTCAGGCTGAACTGTCCTTTCAGAAACATGCCATCACATCGGTGATTTGCTCTAGCTTCAGCATCTGTAGCTCCTGTCCAGCGGTGTAAGCTCTCCTCTCTCCCATGGTTAGATGTTTTCCTGAGTTGCGAGGAGATGAGCGCGGATCCACATGAATAGAAATAAAGCTGTAGTGAGAGCCCTGCAGCTTATCTGATCGCCCAGACAGAGAAATGAGTGAGATTAAGCAAGTCTCATTGAGCTGATTTGCTGTAAAATTTCACCCGAGGAAGAGTTTGTATTTACACAGATTATTTCTGTCTAGATCAGAGGCCGATTAAGCCATAAAGCCCTTATTTAGACTCAAACTGAACACAGATTTATGAGCTCCATTCACACAGTCCAGACAAACACAGTGTGCTAAATTAACATGAAGAGTTATACAACCACTGCTGAGTGCAGTAGACCAGGGACTTCAAAAAGATGTTTGTCAGATAGAGCAGGGCTGTGGGACCCTGTTAGATGTAGTATAAATTTGACCGTTGCATTCTAAATCTGACCTATAATAGCATGCATATAGTGTCATATTATGCATTTACATACATTATGTAATTCACCCTTGTGTTTTGTTCTGATAATTTTGACCTGGAGAGGACTTTCCTTTTTCCTTAAAATGCAGTTTTTATACTTGTACTAAAGTCAGCCTAAATGTTTCATTTGCTCTCTCATATTAAAATGAATTAAGTAAAGCCGAAATATACAAGTGTATGACTCTGCACATCAAAACCCTTGTGCTGAAAAGCCAATATTATTATATTATTATGAAGTCTTCTACCAAGAAACAAATGTATTTTCACCATGTTTTGAATAATAAAATGTTGTATGAAATTAGGTGAATTATATACGAACAAACCCCTACTGAATATATTTTGGAACAAATTTGTAAAGTCTGGTGTATGTAAGTGCTACTTATGTTGAGGTACAAACTTTTTTGAGTAAATATCCTTTAAAGATACTATTGGATTTTTGAATGTCTTGTATCCACTAATCTGTAACAACAAACAGTCCAAAATCTCAAAGTTGACCAAGACATAAAAAAAAAATAAATAAAAATAAAAAATGCAGTATGCATCTGCAGTGTCTCGCCTTAAGGTATTAAGCTTAATTTTATTGCATGACTTCACTGTATATGGTCACGCTTTCTATGATTATATATGATTACATTTATGCATTTAGCAGACGCTTTTATCCAAAGCGACTTACATTGCGTTCAAGTTACAGTTTTTTACATTTTACTTTCCCTGGGAATCGAACCCATGATCTTGGCGTTGCTAGCGCCATGCTCTACTATTTGAGCTATAGGAAAGCATGATACTTTATTTATTTATTTATTTTTTTTCCTTTTGGAAACTTAAGATCATTATTTTCACTTACTTTTATTGTGTAGAAAAGAACAGTATGAACGTTCTGCTAAACATCTTCTGATGTGCTCCCCTGAACAAAAGTGGCAGGGGTTTGGAGTGACATGAGTAAATGCTGATTTTTGGAGGAACTACTAACCCATTAAATCTCCAGAGCTATAAAAGAGAAGCCTCTGAGCAATGAAAATTTCTTTGAGGTACAGAAATAAATATAAAATTCCCTCCCATGCTTTGTCTTTCTTAGACACTCAGGTGTGTCTTTTAGAGCAGGTCAAGGCAAAGAGTGCCCGCTGAGAGAGACCCAGGCTAAACAAATGAAGCTCCTGCGTGACCCGAGCGCTCTCGTGTCCAGACGGCAGCGGTTTGACTAATGCTAACCAGCTGTTTGACTAATGCTAACCAGCTGCCCTTTCTCATCTGCTTGAACCGGACCAGTACAGGGTGGACCGGTGTGAGTGAGGTCACTGTATCCTTGTCCAGGCCTATAATATCAAAACAGCAATCATTTCAGACAAACTGCTGGAGATAAAAACGAAAAGCTAATTCTGTTTTTGGCCTGACAAGGACAATGGAGGAAAAGGGGAAACAATAAAGAAATCAAACATGGATCATCAATGTCTGTGACAAACTGTATGTTCTAAAAATAAGACAAAGCAGCTCCTCTGTTCAGTGTTTGTGCCTGCAGTTCTCACAGCAGAGGCCAGAGCTGATATAAACCCATTCATTGTGTTGGGTCCATGTTTTCTGTATATCCCATGATGTATATTCACATGTCATGGGACAACCACTACATGTATACTGCTGGCCTGACTCTACAGTAAGAAGAAAAAGCATGCAGGTGATGAGAAATGAGAAAATATGTTCATACACAACTTATTACTACTATTTCATTCAACTTAATCCTTAAAGTAAGACACCCAAGGTGAACTTTTTAAAACTAACTAACTAACTAACAACCTGTGTGTGTGTGTGTTATATATGTATATATATATATATATATATATATATATATATATATATATATATATATATATATATATATATGTATGTATATATATGTTTTCTGAAATGCTATATTTGAATAAGCAAATCAGGCATTATCTCATTAAATATGCACCAATTTTCATTAATTATAATGACAACAGTCAGGAAAAAAAAAAAAAATTCACCATTTTTAAATAAAATGGTGTTTAAAATCAGGCAAATTATTATGTTATATATTAAATATGAACAAACCCCTCTGTAAAAACCTTCAGAATATAGATAGGAATAAAACTGTTTGGTGCATACACAGTGGGGCAAAAAAGTATTTAGTCAGCCACCAATTGTGCAAGTTCTCCCACTTAAAAAGATGAGAGAGGCCTGTAATTTTCATCATAGGTATACCTCAACTATGAGAGACAAAATGAGAAAAAAAATCCAGAAAATCACATTGTAGGATTTTTAAAGAATTTATTGGTAAATTCCTCAGTAAAATAAGTATTTGGTCACCTACAAACAAGCAAGATTTCTGGCTCTCACAGACCTGTAACTTCTTCTTTAAGAGGCTCCTCTGTCCTCCACTCGTTACCTGTATTAATGGCATCTGTTTGAACTCGTTATCAGTATAAAAGACACCTGTCCACAACCTCAAACAGTCCAACTCCAAACTCCACCATGGCCAAGACCAAAGAGCTGTCAAAGGACACCAGAAACAAAATTGTAGACCTGCACCAGGCTGGGAAGACTGAATCTGCAATAGGTAAGCAGCTTGGTGTGAAGAAATCAACTGTGGGAGCAATTATTAGAAAATGGAAGACATACAAGACCACTAATAATCTCCCTCGATCTGGGGCTCCATGCAAGATCTCACCCCGTGGGGTCAAAATGATCACAAGAACTGTGAGCAAAAATCCCAGAACCACACGGGGGACCTAGTGAATGACCTGCAGAGAGCTGGGACCAAAGTAACAAAGGCTACCATCAGTAACACATTGCGCCGCCAGGGACTCAAATCCTGCAGTGCCAGACGTGTCCCCCTGCTTAAGCCAGTACATGTCCCGGCCCGACTGAAGTTTGCTAGAGAGCATTTGGATGATCCAGAAGAGGATTGGGAGAATGATGAAACCAAAATAGAACTTTTTGGTAAAAACTCAACTTGTCGTGTTTGGAGGAGAAAGAATGCTGAGTTGCATCCAAAGAACACCATACCTACTGTGAAGCATGGGGGTGGAAACATCATGCTTTGGGGCTGTTTTTCTGCAAAGGGACCAGGACGACTGATCCGTGTAAACGAAAGAATGAATGGGGCCATGTATCGTGAGATTTTGAGTGAAAACCTCCTTCCATCAGCAAGGGCATTGAAGATGAAACGTGGCTGGGTCTTTCAGCATGACAATGATCCCAAACACACCGCCCGGGCAACGAAGGAGTGGCTTCGTAAGAAGCATTTCAAGGTCCTGGAGTGTTCTAGCCAGTCTCCAGATCTCAACCCCATCGAAAATCTTTGGAGGGAGTTGAAAGTCCGTGTTGCCCAGCGACAGCCCCAAAACATTACTGCTCTAGAGGAGATCTGCATGGAGGAATGGGCCAAAATACCAGCAACAGTGTGTGAAAACCTTGTGAAGACTTACAGAAAACGTTTGACCTCTGTCATTGCCAACAAAGGGTATATAACAAAGTATTGAGATTAAATTTTGTTATTGACCAAATACTTATTTTCCACCATAATTTGCAAATAAATTCTTTAAAAATCCTACAATGTGATTTTTCTGGACTTTTTTTTTCTCATTTTGTCTCTCATAGTTGAGGTATACCTATGATGAAAATTACAGGCCTCTCTCATCTTTTTAAGTGGGAGAACTTGCACAATTGGTGGCTGACTAAATACTTTTTTGGCCCACTGTATGTACTGCTGGAGAGAGAGGAAAAAAAAAACCTTTAAATATATGGATTGGAATTGAAATCTACAGATGGAAATATATAAAGTGCAATTAAAAGCAGTGTATAAAAGTTTATTTTAGATGCTTTCCTTCCTCTAGTTTGAGATAACACTTTATGAAAAGCCAAATAGTCAAAACTGAACGATGCAATAAAAATCAGTGTTTTTGCCTGTAGTGTCTTGCTGAAAGGTGTCTTGGCTGTTTTGTATAGATCACATGTAGAATTAACTGCTTAACCCTGGATATTGTTTTTTTTTTTTTCCTTCTGATTTTGTGGTTTATTAGTGCTATAAACAATGTTTAATTTTTAGCACCCATTTTTATTATGAGTTTATTCTAAGTTGTTCAGATGTCCAGTAACAGTTGATTTGTCGTTTCATCATTTGCCATTGATTGCAGTCATTCACAGTCAAATTAAAAAGCTTCCTCCAAACATACACTTTTTTTTTTTTATCTCAAAGTAAAAAGGCTCTTAAACCACAGTCATTTTGTTAAATGTATAGCAACTGAATCAGCCAAATAGTTTAGTTTAGTTTAGTTTCTTATATAGCACCTTCTTCTGCCTTCAGAGCAGCCCAAAGTGCTGTGCAATGCATTCAAGAAAACCAAACAAAGACAATTACAAACACAACATCTTAAAAAAGAAAACATACATTACGTCTCTCCTAAATCATACTCGAACACCATAATATAAAAGTGCTTCTTCAAAGCTGTTTTAACAGTGAACACAGAGGGGGCAGCACGGATGGCTAGAGGTAGATTATTCCATAGCCGAGGACCAGCAATCGAAAAGGTCTGATCACCTTTTTGCTTAAGTCGGGACTGCGGTACCTGGAGCAATAGTTTATCAGCAGATCTCACGTTTTTAACAGGTTTATGTACAGTAACAAGATCTGACAAATAAGAAGGCACGAGACCATTTAACATTTTAAAATTTATTACTAGGGCCTTAAAATCAATCCGATATCTAACATGTAACTATTGTAAGGATGCTAAAATTGGAGTTATTCTATCCCTCTTTCTCCTACCAGTCAATAGTCTGGCAGCAGCATTTTGAACAAGCTGTAATCGATTTACCATTGACTCAGAAATAAATACTAAATACACAACATTACAATAATCCGATCTAGATGATATAAAAGCATGGATGATTGTCTCCAAATTTCTAGATGAGAGCATTGGTTTAATCTTAGCTATTAACCTTAAGTAGTAGAAACTATTCTTCACCACCGTATTAACTTGTTTTACAAAATTCAGCTCTGAATACACCTCAGATTAAAAACAAATATCCTTCAGTAGAATATAATAAAGCACTGCCTGTTCATGTTCACTTACACAAATCCAATGTGAATTTTCCCATTATAACAAGACTAGACATTCTTTTATTTTACAAAGAAAGCATTTATTATCATTTGTCACAGAACTGAGGGACATCTGAGTCATAAATATTGTGCTGCTGATTGTAAATGATGGATGTGACACATGATCCGTCATTTAGATGAGTGACGTCATTCAAAGCTGTTAAATGTACATTGAAAAAAATGAACATTACAAAAAAGAATCATGTATGTACAACACAATTAATTTATATTTCTGTTGTGAACATGTTTTAATCAAGTAGATTCCAGTTGTTCATATTGAGTGTTGAATGTACACATTTCTATCACGTTGGTTGAAATTGATTGAATCTAGAACTGAAATCAGTCTAATTGAGTTTTGACACAACCGGGGCACTCCGGAGCAGATGGTGGTGGTATTGCATCATTCAGAAGGAGGACAAACTGCCATAAAAGAAGAAACTGAATCAAGCGCCAAAAACTGTGAAAGATTCAGCAGCTGAGCCACAGTCGCCTCTTCTCAGACCAACACTGATTTACTGAAAAATAAATTCAGCAAAATCTTTTATATTTGTTTTCAAGTAGGCGATATCCACTAGATAACAGTTTTTGTAGTGTATAACAATTACAATGACCAACACTTTAACACTCTCAGTTTATCATTAAGCGTCAACAACCGGTGACCAACAGTCAGTAGGCCTTTTTAAAAAGGGGGTATTTCTCATAAAAGTAAATACTGTGGCTCTATTTTCCACAATTTGTCTGTACATTGAAACTTTGCTGACAGTGTGAATTGTCCTTCCACACGGGACGCGCCAGTCACGAGTGTCTAACTTAACTTAACTCAATTTTTCTAGCTCATTTTCAATGAGATAACATGTATTTAACGACAGAGAGAGGCAAAACGATTTCGCTGCAGCAGAGACGGTGGCTTTCACAAGCATGGCTCTTCAAGGATAAAATATTTATAATATATTGAAAATAGATATACAAATACTTCATTTACAATATAGTGTTTCTGTTAGCGGCAGTCTCGTCGGTTTCAACTAGTTACTGAACCGAGTATTAACAAGCAGTCAGAGTCGACTGCAGAAACGCTTCTGCTGCGAGAGAAAGCTGCACCGAACCTCGCCGGACAACTGGGCCTTTCTGGATGAACCCTGCAGAAAAGCCCTGCTATCATGTCAGCTGGCTAATTTGGCTTATTCACTGTCTCTCACAATAAAAAAAAAAAAAAAAAAAAAATGAAGCGGTATTCTGAACATTAGATTTAGTCTGTTTTTGTTTTGTTTTGCGTTTCATTGCCCTATGACAAAACACTAAAACAAGTCTGTTCATCTTTACTTTGTGAATTTGTATGTTGTCTTGTAATAATTGACTGATTATAAAAATTATTTTACAGGTCCATCTTTGCGCACACACTCAAGCTTTAAATGTGTAGGTCTTTTAACATGCTTCTGATGAACCAGAGAACTAATAAAATTACAGTTGAACCACTGATGTCACATGGACTATTTTACCAATGTCCTTATACATTTCTGAGTCTGGGGACATTTCTGTTGCATTGCTCTCTATGGAGGGTCAGAAAGCTCACGGATTTCATCAAAAACATCTTAATTTGTGTTCTGAAGATGAACGAAGGTCTTAGGGGTTTGAAACAACATGAAGGGTGAATAATTAAAGAGAGAATTTTCATTTTTGGGTGAACTATCCCTAAAAGATGCATGGTTAACCTCGGCAGTGAACTGTAACAAGCTCTTGCTCTATTTCAACTTATTCACTTTTTGCCATGTTTGGATTACTTAAAAGTGTTTTGTGTTTTCTTCAGAATGCACTGTTTGTTCTAACAGTTTCCTATTTTGTATATGCACTTTTAAATCTACTGTGACAGTTAATATTTTTACAAATGTCGTTTCTGTTCTTAATCGACACTGACAACAGTTAATATTAGGTTTATAAATGTCTTGCCGTTCTTAGTCCGCTTTGAGGATACATTATGTATTTGTGTTTGAATATGCTGCTGATGCAGCATTTAAAGTGTTTTTGTTTTGATTCTTGTGTGTAATCAATTAATGGCAGCTGTGCTCAGTCCTCCATTTCTGAGAATGTGCAAAGTTTGACAACTCAATACAACAAAATTTAAGTACCAACTCTAGCTTTTTGCCTTTATTGTCAATGCTAGTATGTATTTTTAGATTTGAATTTGTATTCACACATTTGAATATGTCTACAATAAATGTAGAGTTTACATAAAGCAAGTTAGGTTTACACAACTCTGGTACCAGAGACATAATGAAATTGCTTTAAAATTACATAATACCTCTGATTAATATTAGCATTAAGAAATCAAGCTGGTACCCTTGACACAATGAAATCACTTTAACAGTACACAATACATTTGTGTAATGACAACCAGTAATGACAAATAATATCTTGAATCAACATGATTATTTTGAGTAGTCTAACGTGAATGAAATATTTTGGCAAGTCATTGAGAAAAAGAGGAAAATTATGTCAGTTGAACACATTTTCATCATGTGGGGCAAATGTACACATTAAAATTAAGTAAATTCAAAGCACTTTTTTTGTTTTTTTCAGTGTACAGTCATAATAGTCTGACACAGACAACCCTACTGTCTGTCTGATTTCTCAAGACTCATGTCGGAATGTCTTAGGTTATAGTGCTGTTTGTCAAGCATCAGTATTACTATTGCTAATAATTAGGGTTAACAACAACATCAGCAGTCCATGTGTGTTTGGAGAAGGACAGCAGGACCAAGAGAGGCATTTGGAACCGGTCCTGAGAACATGAAAGCTGCTGCGCCAAAACACACGTCTCTGTAGACTTAACCGCTCAACTACAAAGAGAGATGGCAAACCTGCTCAGTTCTCCACTGCAGACCCGTCAAATATGAACACATTCATGAGGCGCTACGGCATTCTGCTGTCAAAAACACAAAATTGCAGATTTATTCTGACACTGTTCTTCTGCATGGATAAATCTGATAGCTGGCGGTATATCCATGTTTCATCATATGAGAGTGCATCTGACCACATGTTTGGCATTTTTATGTGCATTTCAGAAAATTACATTACAGAGAACACAAACCATTGACTACATTTTGCACATAATCATGAAGGAGCAGCTGAATGGCTCTTTTTCCTATTGTATATCTGCTGTACTGGAGCGAGAATACATTAAATGCTGTCAGGAGAGTCAGAATGAGTGCAGCAGCTCATGTAAAGAGTATTTGTCAATGTAATGAATGATTGTGAGGAGCAACCATACGTTAAATACTTCAAAGTTTCTTTCTTGGATTAACTGTAATAAAAGATCTCAGCTATTGTCTGTCCATACGCAGTGTGCTGCTCCTCCTCTTTGCCAAAAATGCTCCAAACTATTTCCATCACTTTAATGTGCATTCTGACTTAGTAAAAGTCCAGAAAATCCACCTCAGACAAGCTCATAAACATTTATGTGACTTTTGAGAGTTTATGATTCAAAATGTGCATAAAAAGCTTGGATGGAAACCCAGCAAGAAAGTCCTACAAGACTGAAAAATATGAGCAAATAAGTAGCGTATCTGCTACCATAGTGACTGGAAACAAACAAGCAAAGACAATACAGGAGCCTGAAATTTTCCAATAAATCCCATTTTATCATTCAAAATATAAATCTTTAATGTAAGTTTGAGTTGGATAAGCCAAGAACATAATTTATGGGTGATTCTTTTTAATTTACTTACACAATAATGTAACTTTGTTCATTAACAAAGAATTAAAGTATTCTACCTATTCACCAACAAAACTATTCACCACACTTATTTTATACTGAATAAAAAGTAAATTAAAAGAACATGTATGTATGAAATCTATAGGAATAAAATAAACTGTCAAACCTGCTACACTTGCATGACTTCCTGCTGACAGAACGACAGGCTTTCAGTCAATGACTGACACCATTGAAATGTTTGTGTGCAACGAGCATTTATTACATGAGAGTTTGTAGATTTATGGTGAGGTGGACAGGAGCTGGTTTGAGACGCGCTCTAAAACTGACAGTATCGAACACAAACGCCATCCATCATGAGGTTGAGCATGTTCACCGATCAAAACACTTTTGTCAGTCAACTAAATAATAGGAATAATAATATCAGAAATTACTGCATTCAGATTCAGTTTCTATATTGACCACAAAAACTGCATTCAAGGTTCAGAATTTATGTTTTAATTAAATTATTCAGTGGTTCCCTCTATCTCTCTTTTTTCTTTTTTTTTTGCCCCTTTTCAATGTATGTGATAATAATGACAATAATAGGAAAAAGAAAATGCCACATTATTTACATTTATTAATTTACCCGAAACATACATATTAGGAGAGAGAAATTGCAGTTATTTTAATAGTTTTTAATTTGAAAAATGTTGTGCAAAAACATTCATTTTTGACATTTTGTAAGGGTGCTAAAACAAATAGATCAAGGTTTATAAAGTGTCACAGAGTTTTACTCTTCAGCAGAATTAACCCACAAATAAGTTCTATATAATGGCTCTGAAGATGAGAAAAAGACATTTCATTTTTGAAGAAACTGGCTTCTGACTGTGTGCTTTTTAAGAAAAAACAGGTCTTTCCTGGAGCTATTACACTTTCTGCCGTAGAATAAATCACTGCTGAATGGAATACCTAAGCAAAGTGAGATGACTCACGCCGGCGCTGGTGAACACTGCAAATCCCGCCGTTTCCTCCAAAGCTGAGGAGCCATCAATCAAGGTCACTTATGTTGACGGCTCTGTCCATGACACTGAGGGTAAACCTCTGAGCAGTTAGTCCCAGATCACTCACAACCTCAGCACTGACACAACCCCGCATCCATAAAACCCTCCAAATGACTGCTAGATGTCATCGGGAAGGACGTTTGATTGGAGGCATGCCATTTTTCTGACAAATACTGCCGTATCAGCCGGTAATGAATGAAAGATGCAGGAGAGAGAGGGGAGATGGGAAAGCATGAAGAAAAACTCTACAAATCGATGATAAAGTGATGGCAGCTCAATATAGATCAAGTTAGCAGCATCATCCAGATTCACAAACAACTGTCTTTGAAAATAACATGACTTCTGCAGAAAAAGTGCATGATTAAGAGTTGAATTACTTGACTCAAAAATGAAAATCGTGTCATTTACTTACCTTCATGTAATTTCAAACATGTATGGTAGACCGTCTTCTGTGAGATGTTTTACAGAATATTTCCATAGACGAGTGGAAGGTGTTCACACTGTCAAACTCCAAAGAAAGACCACAAAAGTGGTGCACATGACTATTCCTCATCTTCTGAAGTTACTCCACAGCTTTGTGTGAGGAAGGGCCGGCTCTTCAGTCTAACACATGCTTGTGTTTCAGGCCCATCTTCACCGGATCATGATCTCGTCACATTCAGTACAGGCAATGCTGAGGGAGGCCTGGGGTCCTCGTAGCACCTGTTAGCGGTTGGACTAATGGTTTCAAGGTAGGAACAACCCTCTCAGTCTCTATGATGCACTTGAATTGGTGTTTGGATGATTTTCTCTTTGTTTGTGTGTACTAGCTGATGTCTGACTTGAACGTCAGTTATGAGCTAGGCTAAAACGTTTTTCAGTAGTGCTGTATATTAATTAATGAAAAGCTGATATGTCACTGTGATTTTTCTGGGTTTGTACTTGTATTGTTGCTGTGTGGTTTTGCACATGTTTCAGCTCTCCAAACTACTGTGTATGAAAAGTAAGTGATGGATCACTATTGTTTCAAATGCCTGTTTACCGGTTGTAGAATGTATTTTATTATTCACAATGGGAGTCATGCAGAATGTTTCTCTTTAAAGCATTTTGAGAGGTGTTTGTATTGACATTTATGCATTTGGCAACTTGTATTGCATTCAGGTGTAGGATATAAGAGAATGAATCAGACAAATTAAGGTTCGATCAGATTGGTGTTGAACAACCCAAAGAGCCAAATTCCACAGAGAGGCCCTGGATAACAAGACAACGCCATAAATCTGTCCACGGTACCCTGGCGCCATGAGTCTGGAGCAAGCCTAACCAACAAGCCTCTTCCAGTGAACAATTTTCAACATTCAAACAAAAGAACACTTATTGACAATTCCAATTCAGGAAGGAGTTTGTCAAATTTGGGGCAAGTAATCAAGATTAATGGTCAAAGACACAGCACATCATGGTGATCACATGAGGAAAATCCTTAGTAGCAACTTTGTTGAGTGGCTTCCCCCACCTAGAAGACACAGACCAGACTGACATTCCTTTGTTCACAGAACACATTCTCACATCCACAGAATGGCACAGAAACTGTCTTCTATGTGTAAATGCACCAAAATCGTCTTAAAAGGACTTATGAGCAACTAATCATTTCTATGCATAACTCCATATTATGTATGTAACCCACACTTTTGACTATCATATTTTAATCACTTGTTGTGTATGTCTTTTTAATAACTATTGAATAGCGCAAGGGTTCATATCCTTGTTTGGTATGTATGAGTTTGAAAAATCATGCTTTAAACGTTTCTTCCAATCAATTCTTTGTCAAATGTATCATAGTCTTGTTATAGAAATCCTGTCCAAAATTATACTCTCCAAGAACGGGAAAATTCGGACCATGTGACTGACAAGATAACATGTGATTTATGTTTTGGGGAGGAGAAACATACAACACCCCGAGCTAAGATCATATCTAATTGGTCAAGACACCCATTGGGACGTGTCCAAAAGCCAAGTTTAAATACTCAGGACACCATCAAACCATGCTTTTTCGTCATTGCTTTTGCTTTGTAGTTTTAGCCATGTTTTTTGCCACTGCTGTTTGCCCATGAATTCTTTGAGCACCGTTCCAGCGTACTCTGGCCTACATGCCAGCTGCTAACACCACGATGAGAAGAAAAACCACCTAGTCTCGTTACATCCTTTTATTCTTTTACTTTAGTTTCTTTTCTTTTCCGTTGTCGGTTTCGTGTTCTCAGTTTAAGTTTTGCTTCCACGCCTTGTCTCTGAGTTCAACTCGAGCCTGTGACCACCTCAAAACTTCTACCAGCCACAACTCCGCATCTTCAGCCAACCCCAACCATTAGCTTCCCAAGATATCACTTCGACGACTACTGAACCTCCAACCAATCAGCAACCTGGGAAAACCACTTTCTGCAAAGATGACAACAAAAGGGAATCCCTTAACACAAAGGCAACAAGCAAGTAACCTCCAGATTCTAGCTGAGCCGGTGTATTTAATATAAATTTTAGCCTCATTGAGAAACTCAATGCGAGTGTCAAATACGTGATTGATGGTTGTTCAGGTCTATGCAATAGCACATATTGCTGTAAACTTGGGATTTCACATTTTCATTCTCTTAAACTCATCCTTTCCTCACTTTCTCTCTTTCTGCAACTTGTATGAATGTTTGAATGCGTGTGTTCATGTGTTAGATTAGTTTACGTTTCTTAGGTTTATATAAATAAAGTCTTATTTATATTGAAAAGAGAAGTATCTTGTGTTTTGTGCTTACAAGTTAATGTCTTAAACTGCCGATCTTGTTACTGTGCTATTAAATAGTGTTTTCACTATATTTTGGATTGTAATATCCAGTGCAGAGTTGATGTTATACGGCTCGTTCACTGAATCGCTGCCGACTCAGTGATCAGCCGTGAAACAGTGATCCTGTTCAAATTCCCTATAAAATCATAAATATTATTTCCTTTGAGCTAAACTGACCTGTTTCCCTTACATTTTATATTTACATTACACAGGCTTTACATTTTATCATCTCTTGCACTTCGTGGGAACTGAACCCGTGACCTCAGCGTTGCAAGCACCATGATCTAGAGTTTGAGCTACAGAAATGACTGAAGGAATGAATCATGTAATTCACAGTTTTGGGTGTTTATTGTACACTGGCCTGAACAAAAGCATTTGAGGTCATCTTGAGTTTAGATGAGCAAAAGCAAGGTTTGAGCTGGAGCTCTTGTATTTGTTGCACAGTTTGCTGAGTAACTTTGTAATACCAATAATGAACAAATGTGGAAATTTCTCATTGTCCATTGGGTGTCTATGGGATGGTTAATTTCTTTTACAGAGTTAAGTGAATAAAAGCACATTTGGCTGGGTGTCACCACCTTTCTTCCGCCTAGTGATGGCCCTGTTTGTTAGAAATGAACACAATTTCATTAATGAATGAATGCATCACATAATCTGTTATCCAGACTGTGTTTTTGCTTTATCTGGTTTCACTATGGTTGCATACATCTGTCAGTCGTCCATGCATGTTTATGTCATGTAAGAAAATAAAGAAGGTCCGTGCAGTGGAACATGTTCTACTAGCTTGATTACGTGTTTTTCAAGATATCCATTTTACTTTCTTTTTAAATTTAGGTTTGATGTCATTATTTACGCTCACTTTAATAATACAATCACCTGTAAACATGAGTACACCAACTCAGAACCCAATTCACCAGAACGATGTTCCTCCACAGGTACTGTAACGCACAGTTTTTTTGCTACAACCACTAAATCGTTTAATGTAGTTTGGATGTGCTGTAGAGTGACACATAAACCATTTCAATGCTGTGTAAACATTAATGTGATCAGACATCCTTGTTTTCCAGGATCTCTGTTTTGAAGCTTTGAGATGGTGTGTTTGTGTGATGTTGTGATGAATTTAAAAGCTGATGGATTGTTTGACGAATGGCGTCTGTCTCTCTTTTGAAAGTTGCTTTGGATAACAGCGTCTGCTAAATATGTAAATATAACTATAATAGTTTTCTCCAGCTATTATGGTCTTGACCCTGACAGCTATGTTTGAATGTGTGTAATGTGTGCAAGTGCAAATATGATTTGAAAGCTGTGGTGTAGCGGATGATTTTCAGCTAGTTGTGACTTTATATGTCAGTCTGTTCCTCACACAAATCTATTATACGGCTTCGGAAGATTTGGAAAATAGAGCACATTTGAACAGACTACTGTTGTGGACTCACAACTGTGGACTTATTCACGTTTTTAGAGCTTGTCACTCTTGTTGATCGAAAAGTTTCCTTGTGTGTTTTTGCCAAGAAATAAAGTCATAATAAATATAAATAAATATAGATGTAATAGAATGTCAGGAATAGATTGTATTGCTTTGCATGTAATTATTATTATTATTATTATTATTATTTTTCTATGAAAGTACATGATCCAGCACAAAGCTCTTCAGTGATTTATATTTATTAACAGAATAGTGAAGGAAGAGGGATAAAATGACATGAGTCAGACTCGAGCTGACAGTCTTGAATGTTTCTGGCTCATGACCTGAAGTACAAGAACAAACATCTCAGTGCAGTCATACCTCAAAGAGAGCAAAACATGCATTCAACACCACACAGCGTCTAATGCATTCTGTCCATAACAGAATACACACAACAGAATAAAGGCCTTATCAGATCTAATCAATTTTACCAAGTCTTCATTCCAAGAGAAAAACATTCACCTGTGAGTGTTTGATTTACGAGGTGTGGACGCTGGAAATTTCATTCTCAGATGCGAGCAATGCCACCCAGATAAAAGCAAGGAGGTTTTTTCCTGAATAGGTTATGGGCTCTGCTCAATTGCACACTCTGATTTCCTGCAGTCCTCAGCTCGCTGTCAGCGCTGTTATACGTGCCGCTCAGATTAGTGGCCTGAAGTAAGATAACCTTGCAGAGCCATCAAACCGGGCGGGAGAATGATTTACAGTCCCGTTTACAACAAACACTCTGTTCCTCTGATGCTCTGGAGCTGGCGCAGGCTTGTAAAGCCAGTTATAGATCCCTTTTCATTTCAGGAAAAAAGAAGTCTTGTGTCAGCTTGAAATATAGAGTTCAGATGCTGGAGGTGGTTTTGTTTTGTTGGTACCCAAGGCAAAACTCATGTGCTTACGTGACTCTTTGTGGATTTGTTTAGGCTATAAATGCCTTATCAGATTAACTGAACCAACAACCTTGTTCAATCACATTTTTTAATAGGTCTTTTAATTGATGTACTTATATAGACATGCAGATTCTTAACATTAACACTAAGAGCCAAATGAAAATAAAGTGTGGTTTTGGTGAATAAGTAAAGCAAGGTAAATGTGCCAGTCTTTGACTCACAATATTTCTTCTTTGGTCTCATGAAATCTCACTATCTTGCGCTCTAGTTTTTAGGGTTAGTAACTCCTCAAATCTCATGAAAAATTGTTTAGAGAGATGCTGGCGTTACTGTCAATTTGATGTTTTTTTTTTTTTTGTAATTTTTTATTTATTTATGTTTTTTTTTTTCTACCCAGAGCTCTGTGTAATGGCAATATGTAATATATTTCATAAATATTTCAACCAAACAACAAAGACTTCTTTCTTGTCTTATATGATGTTGCAAGATCTGCACACATCATTTTCTACATATAAGAACAATTTCTCAATTTACCCACCAACAGTCGTTGCATGCAGCTCTGTTTAATGTCTGAATTTTGTCACTTTTTTGAAAAGATATGCAAGTTCACTCAATCTGTTCTCACTCCTAAAGGTGCCCAATCCCGCATCATCTCAGAGAGCTCTGTGTATCTCTAGATGACACCAGAAGCATCCTGTAGATTCTTTATTGCTACACTCTTAAAAAAAAAAAAAAAAAAAAAAAAAGGTGCTATATAGCACCAAAAGTGGTTCTTTGGCTCGTAATCATAGGGGAACCACTTTTGGTGCTATATAGCACCTATTCTTAAAGGTGCTATATAGCACCTTTTTCAAATGGTGCTATTTAGAACCATAAGAGGTGCCATATAGCACTTTTTCTCAAAAATGGTGTTCAACAGTGGTTCCTTGGCTTTTAATCATAGGGACACCTCGTTTGGTACTATATGTCACATATTCTTAAAGATAAGAAGCTTTATAGCACATTTGTCAAACTGTATTATACCGAACCATTAGAGGTGCCATATATGACTACAATAGATGAGCCAATATGGTTCTAAATGACACTTTTACTTAAAAGATGATTCAGCAGCAAATAAAATGAGTGCTGACAAGCCAGGGAATATACATATACAACATCACAATATACAGGGAGTTGTTGTTTTATACACATACAAAATAATGCAACAAGCTTGAAATATGTACATTTTTGAAGTAGAGAGAGTCCTGGTTTACATAAATATACTGTAGCCCTGTAATCAGGTAACTTTTTCGCCTACGGTCTTAGGCCTATATTAGTTTTTACTTTATTTGGAAAATCTAGTCTTTTTAACATTAAAGGGATACTCCACCCCAAAATGAAAATTTTGTCATTAATCACTTATCCCCATGTCATTCCAAACCTGTAAAAGTTTGTTTGTCCTTGAAACACAATTTAAGATATTTTAGATGAAAACCGGGAGGCTTGTGACTGTCCCATTGACTGCCAAGTAAATAACACTGTCAAGGCACATAAAAAACATCGTCAAAATAGTCCATCTGCCATCAGTGGTTCAATCTGAATTTTATGAAGTGACGAGAATACTTTTTGTACGCAAAGAAAATAAAAATAACGACTTTATTCAATAATTTGTCTCCTCTCTGTCTCTCTGTGTTAGCGTAGCGCCATTTTGGAGAATACAGCTGGATGCAAACGATGCACACTATTCTGTGTCTACCGCACCACAAGGATGCGCTGTTTTGGTGCAAATCAGAGCGTAAATGCACGTAGAAAACGTATCGCAGCTGACACAGAATAGTGTACGTAGTTTGCGTCCAGCTGTATTCTCCAAAATGGCACTACGGTGATGCAGAGAGACAGAGAGGAGACAAATTATGGAATAAAGTTGTTATTTTTATTTTCTTTGCGTACAAAAAGTATTCTCGTCGCTTCATAAAATTCAGATTGAACCACTGATGGCAGATGGACTATTTTGACGATGTTTTTTATACTTTTCTGTGCCTTGACAGTGTTATTTACTTGGCAGTCAATGGGACAGTCACAAGCCTCCCGGTTTTCATCTAAAATATCTTAAATTGTGTTCCGAAGACAACCGAAGCTTTTACAGGTTTGGAACGACATGGGAGTAAGTGATTAATGACAAAATTTTCATTTTGGGGAGGATTATCCCTTTAATAGTGAGTGAGTGAAATTACTGAAAATTAATAATACACAATCATGTGCAAAATAAGTTGTACACTCTGAAGAACTACAATATCTTTCACTCTTTCACTGTCAACAGTGTACTAACATTTCTGTAAGTCCTTCAGGATTTAAAAAACAATAGAAACTGCAAATAGACCTGGAAGAGGCCCAGAAATATAGAATATTGACTTACAGTGACAGGAAGTAGTGTAAATCTGTGAAGGAATGTTCAGTGTAGGGACCATGTCAGTCAGAGCGCAGTTCATTCATGGAGCTCTTTTCTAACAAGCTCATGATCTGAATCAGGTGCGTTAAATAAGTGAGACATGTACAACATGTAGGGGCAGGTTGCCAGGACTGGAATTGAGAACCGCTGCTACAGGAGGAGTCCCAGTGCCGTCGAGATATCCTCGCTCTCCTCTGTGATTACCTGTCCATCCAACGTGAGCACAGTGTGGTCATACTGCACGAGATGACCCTCCCTACAGCCTTTAAGCTTCATCGTAGGTGTTGGGATGGGCTGGTCTGAGAATGGCCCTGGGGGAGAGGCGATAATAGAATTTATTTGCAAGGCAAACCTTATGAGTTAAATTACTTTTAACTACTGTCATACAACTGCTCAAATACTTTTGGCCATGAACTGAAAATGAACAAAATTTCTCTTCAGTTTGATAGCATAGATTGTGTAGACCAACAAACAAAAAAACTTTGATTGGATTGTGTCATAGTGATCATTGATCATAGTGCTTTGATTAGATTGTGTTTCACACACTGTAGTCAACTGTTCATGGCTCACCTCAACTTCAAACAGCAACCCCGGGTCCTCCTTGAACAGAGCAGGCAAGAGCAGAATATGTAGGCCTTTAAACAAAATAACCTCATTAGTTTAACATAACATGGTGGATGCTTTTACCCTTTTTTTTTACATCCATTACTGTGTGTAAGACAGATAAATGCAGGAAAAAAGACAGGTATGATCTCAGGTAGAAAGGTAGGGTGTCAGTCAGTGGTACAATGAAAAACTAAGCAGTAATGATTTAATTACCTTTTTTTCAGTCTGCCATCTTCAGTCATCAATCATGCACCTGAACTTCTCCTTCAGGGAACTCCGCGAAACTTGAAGGACTCGGGATGTCATTACAGAGAGCTGTGTGAGAATTTGTTGGTCTCACAGATCCGAAAGGAGCTTATGTTAAGAGGAAGGCAAAGGAGGAAAGACGTATTAAAATATAGTCATAACTCATACGATTAAATAAGGAGGCAATCAACACACTACTGCACTGAGCATTTTGGCCAGTATGAAACACAGGAACTCAGAGAGAGTCTCCTCTTTGCTATATTTGGACACATAATTTGTCCGATAGCATTTTATCAGCACCATCCTTTCTCTGAGGAGCTCTACGTTTGATCTAAGCTTCTCTGTTTCCTCCTTCATTACACGCAGATGTTCCCTGATGCTTTGTTAATTTTCTCCAGCATCAACCTATTGAGGTAGTTACATTGTTAAAAATGGGGGCTGTCAATAAAATGTAAAAAAAACAAAAAAAAAACAGTCTTTAGAAAATCTTTCATCGAAGGCAGCCCTACTAGAAAGAAATAACAAATAGGCAAATAACAAATTAGGCAAATAACATTAGGCAAATAACAAATATTAATGATCAAAAAGTTATGCATGACAATCAATAATCTTAAATATGGAAATGTGGCGTACCCATGTCTGTTATTTGTCCTAAAAATGTTAACAAGAACTCTTTTCATCCAACTTGACAATGTACTGATGATTTTATACTCAAACAAATTTCCTTTTGATTTTTCAGTTATTCCAGCATGAACCATCTGTAACATTAGAGGAATAATTTATTCAAAATGTAATTCCAAACCCACATAACTCACTTTTGATGAACACAAAACACATTCTTAAAAAAAAGCACCCACAACAACTTAACATTTAAAAGTATCTTATGTAAGTCACGTGTCATATCTTATGAGGTGACAAAATAACTTTTTATTTTTTTTAACTCACTCAATATAGAATGTTTGAGTATACTGTAAAGAGTTATTTCAAATGAATATTCGAAAATAGCACTCAAATCCAGTAAATCGACACATCAAAATAACTCAATGTACAAGCTTCATGATATGAAGACATTTGGTCATGAGGCATGCAAGTTTACAATGGTTTGATTAGTCAATATGATGTTACATAAAGCATTGTAAATGAGGTGTAACACTTACTTTAGGTCTCTTGTTAATAATTGTAACCTCTTTGCCTGCTCCGCATCGTGAATCAAAGCAAATGTCTCTCTGAGAAAAGTTTAGGAGCGCACATCACATAAATGTCTTTGTAAAACAATATGATGTTATAAATACATATTGTGAATGAGGTAAATCACTTACTTTTGGTGTTTTCCAAAAAGTAACATCATCCCAGTCTTCTAAGTATCATGAGTCAAAGAAAATTATGTCTCTGAGAAAAGTTTAGGACTGTACTGCACAAAAATAACGTTATAAAATAATATAACGTCATAAAATACATATTGTAAATGAGACTAAACACTTACTTTCAGTGTTTTCCTGTTAAAAAGCAACCTCCTCATCAGCTCCGCACCGCGAGCCGCACACACAGCACAGAAATATCGTTCTAAAACAATGTGTTAAAATTAATACTGTGTGAATAATATAAAACACTTAATCTCTGTATTTTCGTCCTCGCTTGCTCCGCGTCGCGATTCACGGGTCAAAGAAAATGGCGACTGTGAGAAAAGTTTCAGCCGTTTAGGCGCGCAAAGTACGTAAATGTCCCGGATGTAACACCTTCTTCTTGTTTGATGGCAAATAACTCTTTAAGAGCATTATCGCCACCTATTTTACTGGATAACTAATTGTGGATAATTCAGCACCAGAGCTTTAACTCTTTACTGATTTTACTTTTATATGTTATGTGTAAATGAGTTACAGAGACATTTTATTTTCTGTGTGTTCATTAAATAAAAAAAAAAATTGTGTGTGTCTGTGTGTGTGTGTGTGTGTGTGTGTGTGTGTGTGTGTGTGTGTATATATATATATATATATATATATATATATATATATATATATATATATATATATATATATATATTATACATTAAAATCTGATGTACATTTAGTAAATTAAGTTTAATTTACTGCAATTACAAAATTTGGAGTATAATGAAGTGAGGTGTGGCCAAGAATGGTAAACCCATACTTGGAATTTGTGTTCTGCATTAACATCCAAGTGCAAACACACTTAAAAAACTTAGTGGCTGGCTTAATGGCTTCTTTCTGTACAGCAGTGGTGCTCTATAGCACCTTAACCTCCCCAAAGAACCGCTGAAGAACCACTGAAGAACCATACAGGTGCTTAACAGGTTCTTTATACGATAGCGGTGCTATATAGCACCTCAACCTCCCCAAAGAACCGCTGAAGAACCTTTTTTCTTTTAGAGTGTATGAGGCAGGTAACACATTGTGTTCAGTCAGAAACCTTGGTATAAAAAGCTTGTTTTTAAAAATAAATTAGTACTTTTGCTTTATGAAATAAAGTTAAAATTTATACCCCAACATACCATCAATGAAAAGGTTGGGGTCAGTAAGATTTATTTATTGATTGATCTATATATATATATATATATATATACACAGGTGCATCTCAATAAATTAGAATGTCGTGGAAAAGTTCATTTATTTCAGTAATTCAACTCAAATTGTGAAACTCGTGTATTAAATAAATTCAATGCACACAGACTGAAGTAGTTTAAGTCTTTGGTTTTTTTAATTGTGATGATTTTGGCTCACATTTAACAAAAACCCACCAATTCACTATCTCAACAAATTAGAATACTTCATAAGACCAATAAAAAAACATTTTTAGTGAATTGTTGGCCTTCTGGAAAGTATGTTCATTTACTGTATATGTACTCAATACTTGGTAGGGGCTCCTTTTGCTTTAATTACTGCCTCAATTTGGCGTGGCATGGAGGTGATCAGATTGTGGCACTGCTGAGGTGGTATGGAAGCCCAGGTTTCTTTGACAGTGGCCTTCAGCTCATCTGCATTTTTTGGTCTCTTGTTTCTCATTTTCCTCTTGACAATACCCCATAGATTCTCTATGGGGTTCAGGTCTGGTGAGTTTGCTGGCCAGTCAAGCACACCAACACCATGGTCATTTAACCAACTTTTGGTGCTTTTGGCAGTGTGGGCAGGTGCCAAATCCTGCTGGAAAATGAAATCAGCATCTTTAAAAAGCTGGTCAGCAGAAGGAAGCATGAAGTGCTCCAAAATTTCTTGGTAAACGGGTGCAGTGACTTTGGTTTTCAAAAAAACACAATGGACCAACACCAGCTTGATACGTCTGTGTGTGGTGGCTCTTGATGCCTTGACCCCAGCCTCAGTCCATTCCTTGTGAAGTTCACCCAAATTCTTGAATCGATTTTGCTTGACAATCCTCATAAGGCTGCGGTTCTCTCCGTTGGTTGTGCATCTTTTTCTTCCACACTTTTTCCTTCCACTCAACTTTCTGTTAACATGCTTGGATACAGCACTCTGTGAACAGCCAGCTTCTTTGGCAATGAATGTTTGTGGCTTACCCTCCTTGTGAAGGGTGTCAATGATTGTCTTCTGGACAACTGTCAGATCAGCAGTCTTCCCCATGATTGTGTAGCCTAGTGAACCAAACTGAGAGACCATTTTGAAGGTTCAGGAAACCTTTGCAGGTGTTTTGAGTTGATTAGCTGATTGGCATGTCACCATATTCTAATTTGTTGAGATAGTGAATTGGTGGGTTTTTGTTAAATGTGAGCCAAAATCATCACAATTAAAAGAACCAAAGACTTAAACTACTTCAGTCTGTGTGCATTGAATTTATTTAATACACGAGTTTCACAATTTGAGCTGAATTACTGAAATAAACGAACTTTTCCACGACATTCTAATTTATTGAGATGCACCTGTGTGTGTGTGTGTGTGTGTGTGTATATATATATATATATATATATATATATATATATATATATATATATATATATATATATATATATATATGTGTTACATTAAGTTGATCAAAAATGACAGTAAAGTATTTCTATTTTTAAATGAATGCTGTTCTTGTGAACTTTCTATTCATCTGCGAATCCTGAAAAGTAAAATGTATCACAGTTTCCACAAAAATATTGGACAGCACAACTGTTTTGAACATTAATAATAATCAGAAATGTTTCTTGAGCAGCAAATCAGAACAGCTGTCAAGTTTCTCCTGTCTTTTTGTTGTTCAGTGTTTCTTTGTTTGTGTGTGAGCACATGGCTCTGTCTTTGTGATTACCATGTGCTCCTTTGGTCCTGCCTCCTTGTTTCCAATTATCACGCCCCTTTGTTTAGTCCTCGTTTGTCTGAGTGTGCTCACCTGTTCCTCTTGTTTGCTGCTCCCTTTATATTGTGCACCTTTTCCCTCTTCTTTGGTCAGTTCTTCACACTATACTTTGTGCTATGTTGAGCCTCCTTTTGCTGCTGTGTGCCACTTTACAGTTAGTTGTTAGTAGTTTCTCTAGACTTTGCATAGCTTCCTCTTCTTTATTCTCGTCTGCCATCTTGTCAATAAACCCGTTAACTCTCATTCCTATCCTTTCATAGATTCCTGACAATATTATAATGATTTCTGAAGGATAATGTGACACTGAAGACTGGAGTAATGATGCTGGAAATTCAGCTTTGATTACAGAAATAAATTACATTTTAACACACATTCACACATAAAACAGCTGCTTTGAACTGTAATAATATTTCACAATATTACTGTTTTTATTCTTTATTCTATTGGCAAAGGTTTGAGAACAGGTTGTCTGGATGACTAACAAATACGCCACAGCTTTCAACTTTAAAAAGGTTGGAACAAAATCTAAAGCAACTGAAAATACATTATCACTGATTTTCAATATCACTTGTCACTATCAATATCACAATTGTCAATATCACCTCTCTACATGAGGATGCATTATTTGATATGTTTGCATTTTAGGAGTTAATATACACCAGCAATGAAGTGATTCAGGGAAGGAGGCGGACGAAAGAGTTTCATAGATATATACTGTGAGCTGCACACAGAAATCAAGCAGCAGCAGGGTCTGATTCCACACAGCCGCTGGAGGATGCAGAGGTCCGGTCAGTGCAGCTGGAGACACTGATAACACATAATCATCATCACACACCAGCTCAATGCCTTCAGACTCAAAGCTTAACGGACGCCCGCTGAGTGCCTGGAAGAGCTTGTCTGTCGAGTTTGTGAGAGCTCAGACTGCATACACAAACCTACGAGATGCAGTCAGGTTAGCATTCAGAAGAGCTCAGTGAAAGAAAATAACGTCCTAAGAGACACACGCTAGTCCCAGACTCAGACGACACTATGAGTGATTTTGAGAATATAGTAATCACTATTTGATGGAGTTTGTCAAATCTTTGAAATACACTTTATTTTAGAAGGGTTTTATTTTAAATTTTCAAATAATTATTTTAAAAGATTTTATTTTTTCCCAGAGTGAAGGGAAGAAAGATGGAAAGTCTACACACATTTCTGCTATTTTTCCAGTAATTTCTTTATAATTCATATTCATGGAGACTGTCATGCTGTTATTTAATTTGTCATGCTGGTCTGTTATTGTGGTATATCTCAGATAATGTCACCCCTACACAGCACCTAAACATAAATATTGAACAAGTCATCTTATATTTTATGGTATAAAGACGTAAATTCCTAACATATCGCATTTGATCATCAAAATAGCTGTTTCTTCTTATTGTTTTCTTATCGGTTATGTACATTAGGTGTTTATTTTACATCTTGTTGTTAAATGAATGTTTATTGCATTATTTGTGCATATGACACTGTTCACCTTTAATATATTGTCTTGCTAGAGCTGTTTTACAGCAGAAGTTGGCTTCTGTTAGTTTCTTATTTACTACTGTGAAGTTGCTGTAAAACAGTCTGTATTGTATAAAGTGCTTTAAACATAAAAGTGGCTCAGTTAGTATTTACAGTATATCAACTTGTAGAAAAGCTACTTGTGATGAGCTTTGATTCTTCATGTGTTTTCTTCAATGTTCAACCTGTAAAACCTAAAATATTGGTACTGTCTTTATGGTAGGATTCTGTAAATCACAGCTGTTTTTTTTTTTTTGTCTTTTTAATCAAAAATTAAAAAAAAAAAAAAAAGAACCATTTTCACAAATTCACATTTTTTGTAGTTACACAGATAACAATGGTACATTTTCAAAAGCTTGCATTTTCATGTGTAAATGAATGGCCATATTACATAAAAAGTTTTCTGTTTTAGTTGTGAACAGTGTCATGTAAATGCACCCTTAGATCTCTGAACTGCTTTTTAATGGCAAAGTGACCATTATGAGCTAACCAAACTAACTGATCTCCTGAAGCGCTGTGCTCTGAACACACGTGACACACGTGTGTCATGTGTGATGTATGTATGGTCAGTGTGAGGCTGGTGTGGAGCTGAGTCTTATTAGTATGTCTTTGCTTGTTGTCTTCTGTCCCGTCTGACATGAGCGTCAGCTGACCTCTGTCCAGGTGAAACATGAGCGTGACCCCGTCTCATCCCGGTCACAGCCATGTTTCACACACACAGAGCGTCTGACAGCGTCCTGCTGAGGAAATCACTCTCTGATTCTGACCATTCATTCATTACTGAATCTGTTGATGTGTTGTTCATTTCCTGAATCAAGGCACATCAAGAAGATAAACCCAAACTATTCTGAACCTCATTAACATGAAGAAGGGTCATGAGTCTCTTATCGACTTTAGAGATGTATTGTCATTTACTGTGAAAAATCTGCTTGGTTGCTTAGTTTCCACATCACTAATTCAGTTATTTAATCAGTTAATTATCTGAGACCATGACAGCCTTGAGTTACTGGGATGACTAAAGAGCAAATCAGAAATCCACTGATCTAGCAGTCGCATGTAATCGCTCCATCCGTACCGTTAGCCGCTTAATTACTGAGCTTCACACTCTGAACTCTGAAAATACTGGTCAAGTCATTTCAAATTAATAACTACACAATCTAATTAGAGGCTCTGCAGATGAGGTTATAATTGGCTTTCAGTGACATTGTCTTTATTGTAAGTGTTACACACGCACCAAAGTATCCAGTGCAAACGCTTTGCATGTGAAGAACAAATGGATTAGCGGAAATCCAAAACTCATTCAGATTGCTTTGAAAATTAACCCGTGATTGGCATCCAGAATGATTACAAACAAGACCAAGAATTAAGTTCCTGAGGAGAGATTTGATCATTCAGAGAACAAATATCATGGCAGCATTGCTCATGGAGCTGATTCAGAGAAATAAAGCAAGTAGTTTACAGGTGACCAAACAGGGTCATGAAAATAACAACCCAGTCTCACTGAAAATACATGCTTGTGACAACATTTCTGCAACACCAATTACGTACCTTACTGCATGTTTGTAGTAGTGTCAAAGCTAAATGTCCAGTGAGTGGCACTAAAACACATTTAATAGGATGTGACCGTGGAGACATTTTTATTATGTTGGAACAGGTATGTATTGTGGCAGTTCAAAACTCCTTTCAGTTGGTTTTTCAACATGTTTCTCAAACACTCATGCAATTCTTTTGTACAGTAGACTGCGTTTACATTACAGTAATGAGAACTGAAGTAAATGTTGAATTGTCAATAAATTAATGTATGAAGGATGCAAAATATCTTAATAATTCTAAATATCGGTTTATAGAATATTACACGTTTAGTACAAATTAATCTCATTTAACAGCCCTTATGGTGTAATGCTTCACAAAAATACATTTATTCTTTTTTCTTCTATTTAAAAGAAAAAAAAAAAAAATCAAAAACTGTGGTTATACAATTCATAATCAATAAGGCAAAAAAAAAAAAAAAAAAAACATGGTTACTAAATTTTTACTATAATAAAACCATGGTTATTTTTTGTAAGGGTGGTTTTATTGTTAAAAAATAAATAAATAAATAAATAAATGTTAAAACTTTTTTTCTGTGTGAAGTTGTATCAAAATTTACAATTTCATTGCCATGACAACAAACTGCCATAAACCCTATAATGCCTGTACAAATGATGTAAACCACTTCACATCTCAAATAACACACACATATTAACAACATCATATATGTAAGCCGCAGTGCCTGATCCTGTTTCTGGAGATGCACCTTCAGTTCCAGATCTGCCATCATCAAGTGTTCCTCAAGATCTTCATGAGCTGCATCAGGTGTGTTCGACCAGGGCTTGCAATATTGAGAACCCCAGATATAACAGTATAATATTCACATTACTGCTTTTTAATCCTCCAAAAACAGGCCCCATTTAATGCTGCTGATTGAGTTTATAGAACTAAGAAAACTTATTTTGATATATATATATATATATATATATATATATATATATTAACTTTCCTGATTTTGGGATTTACAGTGATACTGTATGTCCTGACTTTTGTGTGATTGACCCATACATTTAAAATGCAACAGGAAAAAGCATTTGATCATTTCACCAGTTTCCTCATGATGTGCATTGAACATAAATGTATTTGTGTGCTGATGTGTGTGTTTTTCTGTCTCGTGGTGTGACTCCTGTCTGTCCCCTGTGAGTCTGAACGCAGCTAACATCAGAGCGGGCCGATCCGCTTGGTCCAGGGGAATTTCCCTCGCTGGGTTTTGTCAGTGTTTCAGATCAAAGCAGTCAACATTATATTAGAGAGTGTGGGGCTTTTTGAAGTGTAAATGTGTCTGTGGAACTGATTTCCCAGATGCCATAACCTCACTCCAGATAATAAAGGCACATATGTAATCATGCGGACACACGCAGCTGCTGCTCTGGCCGCCGTCAGACCTTCAGGGTTTCAGAGGCACAGGCTGTTTCATGATGGGCTCTAATCGAAGGCTTGCACACAGTCGGCTGATTGAATGTTTCATGTGCTCTCAACCTGATTCTTCAGAACATTTAAGTGAGATTTTTCTCAAAAATGTAAATCCCGTGTGACTTCTAGAAATTTGAATTGAGGAGTTTAGCAGAATGTTCAAGCTGCTCTTCTCCATACAATGGAAATGAATAGTGACCAGTGTCAACTAAGCTCTGAAAGCACCATAAAATATAATTTTTATAAAAATAATATTATTATAATTAGTCATTATTATACAAAGCCAATATGAGTCTTCAGTGTTATTTCAGTGCACTTTCAATGTTATTTTAGTTCCAATGAGATACTATTATAGTTTTTATTAATAGTTTCAATTGGTTTATATTTTCTGTTTTTATTTAAATTTTTGTTAAAGTGTCAGTATTTTTTTGCATGTGTTTTTGTCATTTTTATTAGTTTTTTATGTAGTTTTTATTTTATTTTATTTTATTTTATTTTATTTTATTTTATTTTTTATTTAGTTTAGTTAGTATATCAAGATGACTAAATGAGAAATGTTTCCTTGGGAACTATAGATGAAATAAGTTAAAATATTATCATCTTTCAAGTTTTTTAGTCATAAAACTATTATTTTACTTTATTTATTTATTTTTTTAATGGTTTTAGTTTAATGGTTTTAATTAACTGTAATAACCCTTGTACTTATATTTGCTTTGTTTGAGCAATAGACTGTGGTTCTGGTCCATGGTTCTGTGTATACTAAATGAGGTAAGGGTGTAGAATTAAATTTAAGATGTTTTAAGGTATGGAGGTGTTGGTATTGGTATGAAGGTAAGGTATGAATTATTTCCACCAGAAAAAAAAAAAAAAAAAAAAAAAAAAAAAATATATATATATATATATATATATATATATATATATATATATATATATGTGTATATATATATATATATATATATATATATATATATATATATATATATATATATATATATATATATAAAAATAAATAAAATAAATGTTTAAGCACATGCAACTGTTTCTGTAGAGCGTGTGCTTCTGAAAAGCCAGTAGTGTGACCAGTTGCAGTGCCAGGTAATTTTACTGTTATATTGTTAAATCCAAATTTCTATGTGCTTTTTCTCTGAAATGTGTTTAAACTCATCTGACTTCCATATGACACAGTGTGTGTCTGATGGAGCCGCACGTTCAGTTATTGGTTATCAGAGAGAGCGAGGCCCCTGAGGAAAGGAGCGGGACAGGCTTGTTCAAAGCAAATATGAACCAGCGCAATGAATAGGCTTGAATATTCCCCAGCTACTTTGCATTTTGTGCTTTATCAGGTCATTCATTTTCTGGGAGCAGAGCATCACCAGCTGGTAATAAGCTGGCGTCACCTCAGGGCTCTAGCAAAATGAAAAATATCTGATGTTTCGGCGAATGCTTTTGCTCTAAAATACAAATTTTGGCAGGGCAATCATTCTAAAGGCCTCCGCTCGGCCCGCCAGCATCTCTCCAAACAATGTTTGCTTAAGTGCGTCTGCAGTCTGAAATATCATTCTGGAGTGGAGTCTGAGGTGTGTTTCCCTGACATTTGGACTGCTTTCCACTTCCACTAATGCAGTTAAGGCTTTCAAACACAACTAAACTCATCTGAAGGAGCAGAGCTGGTTTCAGAACAGTAATAGTTATCGAGACCTCAGGATTGAGGAACTCAACCGTCTCACACAGGAGAGCCCAACAATCCCATCCTATTCCTGGAGAAATAAATAAAACAAAATCAGAATGCAATCTGTCCATCAGCCGGTGTTGGCGTATAATGCTATCTGACTCTCTTTCAATACAGAGGTGAGACAGAAAACTGCGGACGAGTGAAGAATGCAGTGCAGCTGTAATATATTGGCTGGATTTGAGGCTCAGACAGCTGTGATATACACCCTGATATACATGTGTAACGTCTGCAGCATCACAATGATATCACAGCTGCTATCTGTGTCCTGTGAAAAGCCTCTGTGAATTCCATTATGGGCTGTTCTGAAATCACATGGAGTTGTTTTGCATTACAAAGTGAGCGGTCCGATTTCCGTGAAGGTTTATGGGTTTTCCAGCATCATGCGGCTGGAGTTAATCTTATCACAGCACATCATGCTTAAGCTTCAATAAACATGTGGACAATGCATTGACTTAAAACCTTTAAACAAGTGAACAAATATAACATATATATGTACATGCACCCATATGTATGTTTCCCAGTAACATGTTTTAGCGGTTTTATTCAGATATTCCATTACTAGATCAGACTGATATATAATAGACTATACCTTGTAAAAATGTGGATGATTTTATCATTTCTATAAAATATTTCTATAAAAGTTGTTGTTAAGTTAAATTATATAATTTTTTTGTAAATTGCTTATGTTGTCATTGTATTTTTAGATATGTAGGGAAGCTAGTTTCTTCCATGGAATAAAAAAAAATTAAATAATAATAATACATAATAATAATAATAATAATAATAAATGGAAAAGATAATTTGTGATTTTTTTTTTTTAAATTCAGAGTTGTAAGATATAAACTCAGAGTTCAGTTATTTTTCACATCTTACAATTTTCTTTCTTTCACCATGGAATTAAAAAAAAAATAATAATAATAATTGCAACTTTTATCTTGCAATTCTGCCTCTGATTTACGTAGAAACAACTCTGAATTGTGGGATAAAATAATTGTGGGATTTTTTTTTTTTTTTTTCTGTGGTGGAAACAAGCTTCCATAGATATGGGAATTAGTGAATCAGTCAGTCAGTCAATTAGTCAATCAATAAATCAATAACATTAAGGCCCAAAACATATTTCTAGTTACACTAGAAGCATTTGTGTATTTCTGTATTTAAACAAACAAACAAACAAACAAGCAGATAGATAGATAGATAGATAGATAGATAGATAGATAGATAGATAGATAGATAGATTGATTGACTGATTGATTTTTATTTATAAAGAGACACATCAATCAAACCCAAACAATTAAAGAAAGAACAAATGACTGTTTAAGTGAAACTAACAGAGGAGGAATAAAATAATATTTCCGTAGCTTTAGTCTTCTCTGTATAGAGTGCACTGGCTCCGCTAGACATCGTTTCATTATGAAAGTGACTGATATGAGATAATTTCTCTTCAGAAGGCCAGTGTGATTAGGACTCATTCTCAGTTGACCCTCAATGACCCTTTATGATCCCACTAAAGGCCTTCTGTTGCCTCTCTCTGTGTCTCAGGATGATGGCAGACTCTAACAGAACGTTTATCAGGCTTCTTCAAATCTCAATCACATCACAGCAACATTCAATCTTCATCAGAAGGATTAACACAGAAGCTCCTGCTGATAAACAATGTCACCTACACACAGTGTCGTCCGCCGGCGCGTGGCTGTGGATTAGCTCATGTCCTGTCTTAGTCTCATGCTGTTTGTTCTCAGGTTGTCAGATTAGCACAATGAGTCCATATGCAATAGTCTGTGAGTGTGTATCTTCACTGTGAGAGGATCTGCTGTTTGAATGGGGCTGGAGGAGCATAAAGGCCAGCGGAGGAACGTTCTTCAGCAGCTGTGAAGCACTAAGCAGCTTACGGAGGATGCTGAGGTCTGATCCATCCGCCTGTTTGCCATTCTTCAGTGATACTGGCAAACTGTGAACTAATGTTAACATGTGGTGTGCTGCCCTTCATAATGACTGCACTTAATGCACAATGAAAAGCTGAGCAGATTGGAAACGTAAGGTGACACTCACTGCAGTGGCACCATAAACATAAACACACATTTGCTTTTTCCCCAATAAACACATGCAATAATTATGACTATTTAATTATTAATATAATTATTTTTGTATGCATTTAAGATTTTTGCATGGCAAATATGTGATGAAAGAAGATATTAATTTTGTAGATGCATTTACTAAAATGTTGCGGGATTTGTTTCTCCCTCTTCTTCCGCAAACATTTTAATGCACAATATTGTGTAGATTAACACAGCTCGGGTTATTAGTAGAGGCGTCATAGATCAGAGTCTTTGTGCAACTCTAATGATTCTGTCAGGTACTGGTTTCAAGCGCACATAATTGTCCCCTATTAAAACCAGAACATTTCAAAAGTTTGTAATATCCCCCATTAGACCGAACGCCAAGAAATAACATTAGCAAAGTAATTAACTTTAAATTAAATACACCTCTCTCATGCTTTCCAGAGCCAAATGGTTGGATTAGAAGAGAAATAGATACCCAATTTATTAAAAATTGCCACATTGTTAATGGTTCTGAGACGCATTAACATAATTTAATATCCAGATGCCATTAGCGGGCATTATTTTTATCCAGTGCCTTCAAGCTCTTGGGTTTTGGCCAAAGATGAGGTAATAAATCTGCAGCAAAGAAATGACAATTTACCGGCCTTCAAACAATGAACATCCTTCATTATCCTAAATCACATGCAAACACTGGAAATGTATCTGTACAATGGGGAAAAAATGTTTTCCTGCGGTTTCTGGACAAAAACAAATGCAGAGCGTCACCTGAGATAGATTTGCGGAGAAGTAAGGGCTGATGTGTTTAGACACTAAATGTTTAAATAAAGGGGCAATAGAACATTCATCTTTTATAAAGAATGAAATAAAATGCAAGAAGTCAAGCAAGTTTGCTCAGCTCTAGCTCTAATATGACATTTTTAGTTCATCTGCACTTTGAAACTCAACAGAAAGAATAATAAAGTTACTATTCTCTCTCCATCAATAAAAAACCAAACAGACACAATACTTTGTTTTTCATCACTTATTTCATTTAGTTCACTTCGACACACAGTCTCGCTCAAAAGGACTTGCTGATATTGACCTGTATTCATCCTTCAGGCTGAATGTGTTTGAGGAAGGTATCTGAGAGCTTACAAACAGACCTCAGTGATGGTGCTGCCTCTCTTTTCAGTGGAGCCTCTCCTGATCCAGACGAGCTCCAGCAGATTCTCAGCTTATTGTGCGAGTCAAGGCTATGGCATACAGCTCTTACAATAGCTATTCAAGCTCCGGATCCAGTGGGAGAAGTGCCATTGAGACACAACGCCAAAGATTTGGACGAGCGCTTTCTTTCCTCTCATTTTGCGAGTGTGTTTTTGTGTGCTTCTGATTGGATTTGTGAAATAGCATACTACATCAAAGCAAAACAAGAAAAAATATTTTAGCTTTCAATTACAAAAGTGCTCTGCTTAAAAGCTAGCAAATCAGATGTCACTGCCTGAAACTGTTGTGTCCCATAGATCTGTACATTTTAGCAGATGCCTTTTATGCATTCAAGGTTTGCTTTTTACAAGTTCATGCATTCCTTGAGAATCAAACCCGTGACCTTGGAGACGTTGCTTCATTGTTTGCATCGGTTTTGTTGGAAAAAATTCAACGATCATGTTTCAAGTGCCTTAAAAATCTTGTTCGTTTATCACATTTGTCAAATATGCCTAATTTTCAGCATCATTTTTAGCATGAGTGCCCTGATAGTCTCAACTGATGAGCAAAATTGCTGAATGGTCAATGCAAATAATCAATGCAACACATTGCACTGTATAATCTAGTACAGTTTACAAAATATGTCGACTTGTAAACAAAATGCTCTCAATATCTTTTCATTTTGTCATTGTCACGTTAAAGTCTAATTATACTATTTTATTTTATACAGATTTCACTCATATGTCAAATACTAAGCCACTATTTTTCCATGATCAGTTTTCCTATATAGCTAATGTCATAAATATTTGACATATTGTTGGGCCAATAACTTGAGGTCCAAAGTAAAATTTGAGTCCACTTGAGAAGCACTGCTATAGGATAAATAAGGATAATTGAGAGATTAAATATGATTTACTGTGCAGCCCTATGAGTTTCCATCACTGATTCTGTTATTTTCCTGTTTATCTCTATGAAGCTGCTTTGACACAATCTGTATTGCATAAAGCAATATAGAAATAAAGGTGACTTGACTTGACTTGACTATAGAGCATTAACAGTGAAACAGGAAGCATCACTTATTTCATCTACTAGGTTGATGGTAGACATTTACACAGACACAGAGTGGTTCCTCCATCCATACCGATCATCCTCGGTTTCCATGATCAAACGCATGAATGCAGACTGACAGAGGAATGAATGAATGTCTGTGTATGACCATAAAAGAGTCTGACTCAATCCACTCAGTCTGTTCAAACACACTGGCTTCATCTCAGAAAACACAGCCAGCACCTCATGGAGCTGCAGTCACTGACGGCTGTAATGTGATCAGATGTAACTCAGACTAATGCAGCGTTTCCAGGTGCTCGTCACTGCATCTGCTGGGTTTGGGTCAAACATGGGACACTTGTCAGTTTTTATACTGAGAGCTTCACAGCTGATGTACACATGCAGGGTTTTGATCATGTACAGTGGAATTTGAGATGTTTAGTAGATTTTAAAATGTTTTCATGAAATTCTACGTGGGATGTCAATTGCAGGGTCTGACATGAGCTTCTATATGTAAGGAAAACAACTCTTGTTTAATTCATGTATGTAAACGCGAATGCTCCAAAAACATCATTCATCTCTTCCTTCTTTGAGTAAGTGGACTGGAGTGAAGGAATCGGTCAGATGACTGGAGCAGTTCCTCTCTGCTCCTGTAAGAGGCGCCCATGTGCTTTCTAACAGATCACAGAAAGCCTCTCATATCAGCAGGTTTTTATGCTGAGCACTGGAATCTGATTCAATGCAATGCAATGTTTCCTGAAAGTAATGGACTTGTGCTGGTGTAACTCAGTCTGCAGATATCAGCGCATGCATCATCAGGCCGTATGTTTGTTTATCGCACAGCCACAATGCTGTGTATCTGTAGTTGTTTATTTACTTGGAAATTGCTTTTTTTTTTTTTTTTTTTTTCAGAAATAGTAATTTATATATCGAATATACAGAAATGATCCTTTTCCTTCATGGAGTCCAAATACATTAGTTCAGATTTAATGAAGATGCAGCTAACTGCTAACACACACACATAAAATACTCATAACATATTGCTGCATATCTTGCTCTTCCATTAAAATAATGCTATATTATTGTTGTTTGCCTTTATTTTAGAGAATGAACAGTATGTTAAAATCCCTGCATAAACACAGAACCTCAGCCTTAAATACAAATTTAGTGTCTGCCCCCATATGAGGCAAGTTGTCACAGTAAAACACTTCCAATTTTCAAAGGTTCCAATTTTTAACATTAGTTACAGTAACAGCATTATTTGGCATAAACAAAGAACAATACTTCTACAGCATTTATTCATCTTAATAAGTCAATAATTTCAGCATTCACAAATACATTATTAAAATCAGAGGTGTATCTGTTAATACATAATGGATCTGAGATTACGTTAACAGTTGAACAATATTTTTACTAACATTATAAATACTGCAACAAATGTACAATATTGCTTTTTGTTAGTTATTGTTAATTAATGCATTGAGTAATGTTAACTAATGTTACCTTATTGTAAAGTGTTACCATTTTCACAAAAGGAACTTGCCAGTTTTTTTTCCACATCAGTCTACACTCCATACACCATAATGGTAAAGCAAAAACAGAACTGTCACAACTTTGTAAATTTATTTAATATAAAAAACTGAAATAAGTATATTGCATAAGTATTTATACCCTTAACTAAATATTTAGCTGAAGCGCCTTTACAGTCTCAAGTCTTTTTTGTTTGATGCGACAAGCTTTGCTCATCAGCATTTGACAATTATCTGCTATTCTTCTCCTCACCTCTTCACCTCTCAAGCTCTGTCAGGTTGGACGGGGGCAGATGCACATTTCCAGGTTTCTCCAGAAATATTTGATTGGGTTCAAGCTCAGGCTGTGGCTGGGCCACTCAAGGACATTCACAGAGTTGTCTATAAGCCACTCTTGCTGTGTGTTTAGGGTCATTGTCCTGTTGGAAGGTGAACCTTCTGCCCAGTCTGAGGTTCTGAATGCTCTGGACTGGGTTTTCATTAAGGCTAATCTCAATATTTTGGTGCATTGAGCTTTTCTTCTACTCTGACGAGCCCCTCAGTCCCTGCCGCTGAAAAACAGCCCACAGCATGAGGCTGCTACCAGCACACTTTACTTTTGGGATGGTACTCTGCAGCTGATGAGCAGAGCTGGTTTCCTTCAAACATGATGCTTGGAATTGAGGTTCATCAGACCAGAGAATCTTGTTTCTCACAGTCTGAGGGTCCTAATTCCAAGTGTGTTTTCATGTGTCTTACCTGAAGAGAGGATTGAGTCTTGCCACACAGCTATAAAGCCCAGATCGGTGGAGTGTTGCAGTGATGTTTGTCCTTCTGTAGATTTCTCCTGTCTCCACATATGATCATGGAGCTCAACCATAGTGACCGTCAGGTTCTTGGTCACCACACTAACCAAAGTCCTTCTCTATCAATTGGTCAGTTTGGCCAGGAGGCCAGCTCTAGGAAGAGTACTGGTTGTTTCAAACGTCTTCCATTAAGGGTAACAGAGACTATATGCCTCTGTGAACCTTCAGTGAAGCAGGTTTTTTTTTTCTCCTGAACTCTTCCCCAGATGTGTGGCTAGACACAAACCTGTTTCTGAGCTCTACAGGCAGTTCTTTTGACCTCAGGACTTGGTTTTTGCTCTGATATGCATTATCAGCTGTTAGACCTTTTATTAAGATGTGTGCCTTTCCAAATCATACCCATTCAATTGAATTTGCGACAGGTTAACTTCACTTGAAGTGTAGTGACATCTACAAGCAATATGAATGCTCCTGAGCTAAATTCCAACTGTCCCAGATAAGGGTACGAATACTTACGCAATGGAATCATTTAAGCTTTTCATTTTTAATAAATTCGCAAAGATGTTAAAAACCTGTTTTTTTTCTTTACCATTATGGTGTATGGAGTTTAGATTGATGTGGAAAAAAAAAAAAAAACTAATTTAAAGCAGTTTAACATAAGGCAGGAACATAACAAAACGTGAGAAAAAAATAAGGGGTATGAATACTTTCGCAAGGCACTGTATGTATGTATGTGTGTACTTTTGTGTAACTGGATCTGTAAAGCCTTGTGATATTTTTTTTCTGAACTTTTCATGATGTCCTAAGCTAATATTATATCCTTATTTCAGTTGAATGTGAAGATCTCTTGGTGTGGTGAATCCTGACGTGTGTGAATACAAACTACACATAGCAAGAGACTCATGTGTGTGTGTAGTACACTAATTACACTGTGTTTCAGTTCACTGTGTTTCAGTTTCACTCTGGATTGGAGGTGTTTCTCTTCTTGAGGAGTCTGTACATGCTCTGCTGGGCCTGCGGTCATCCGGTCCTGGACAGTCCTGGATCTGGAGATCCGGAGCGGTCGTCAGGACACAGACTGCAGGACGGAGAGCTGATGTTCAGACAGTAACGCTGGAGTCTGCTGGAGAAATAAACTCACGCTGGGCCTCAATGAGCTGCAGCTGCTGTTTTATTCATCAGACCAGGCCTTCTCTCACTCATTCTTACTCCCTGCACTCTTTCTTCTCTGTCTGTCTCCTTCACCATTCGCTCTTCATTTCTTCCCATCTCTTCCTCATGCATTTATGGATCTTGGTGCAAGGCAAAGTAAATCAGCGCATAGGAGCTGTGGGCCGCTGGGAGCGACGCTGTTTGTTATGAAACAAACGACAACGTGTGTCTGAAGTGAGGAACTACAATCAGCTCCTGCTGACTTTCTTCAAGGGATGTTTTGGGTTCAAGAGTTCATGATTCTTTTTTATAGTGTATTCGTTCATGCAGTCCAGCTTAATATGCAAAGACAACTGTAAGTCATTTATCTGTAGGTTGATTTTTCTCGGTGGATGGATGTGTTTATTGGTGCATCATCAGCAAGTCTGTAGTATCTGGTGTCTCAATGTGTTTTCATTCTCATTCAGCTCAAAGCCAGCCTTCATTCATTCATGGGACCAAGAACTTTGAGCTGGTCTCTTGAGCCTCTAGAGAACGATTCTAGAGCTTCTGGAAAATGAGGTTGCGTCAACAGTGATTGGTGAAAGATGCTTTTTAGAATCAGGTTGATTTAGTTATGACATCTAATGGCAGTGGTTAATTGGAAACCTTGACTCAACCAGTGTTGTGAGTTTGAGGCGGGACTAAGTGTTTTTTGGACCAATGGCAGATGTGTGATTGAGAAACCTGTTTGAGACTGTCCTCCTCCAAAAAACAACCCTATAGGTAATTTGTTCAAGCACCTTATTACGACCTATATTTACGTTTAAGTTAAGTGCCCTCTAGCAGGTGTAAAAATAATGACAGTGACATATTGCCTCTGTCGTCATGAAATGACGTAGGACTGTCATTACCAATCAAAATGTGTGTTCATTTAAACGCAATGTGTGGGCTTTTTACACAGTCTGACCTGATCTCACGGCAATTTGTACATATTTTACTAGGTGGCTAATTCGAACAAATTCATATGAATGACCACACCTAACACCGCCCCTAAACCTACCCTCACAGAAATTGTACAAAATTGTGATTTATAGTGCATATACATTTTATGAGCACGTGCATTCCCTGGGATCAAACCCATGATCACATGATTGCATGATTGCATATTGTTGTATAATGCAGTGCTCTACCAACCGAGCTACATGAAACCTGAATTATGACACAGATAAGAGTACAAAGCATTAATATGAAAGTGTACTGTTGTCGACGGGCAGAAATGTAGTATACGCTCTGGTGGGTCGTATTTCAGGAATTTTGACCGACAGTATAGCGTCATATTGGTTGGAGGACATGTTGACCTGTTTACTATAGTCATTATTTTTTGTAATTCATTTGACATTACTGGTGTAGAAACTACACTGTCTGTGTGTACAGTATCTGTGTCATGCTATTGATTTCTACTAATAATTTTTAAAGGACTTTTGGTGATGGGAGTGCTGTTTTTGGAGGCTGAGCTTCTTTCTGCATTGCTGAAGTAGTTCCTGTGGTTGGAGTTGTAAGTGCTTTACTGTTTACTCTTGTTTGTTTTCGCAAAAACAAGTTGTGATGATTTTCTGTGGCATTGACAGTCTCACAGACACTGTTGATGGATGTTAGCTTTGTATCCTCAGAATATTCCTTTTGCAGACAGACACCAGGAGGTGATCGAAATGTTTTAGTTGTGTGACACACACATGGATAGTCTGATTGAGCTCAGTACATTATGGGAGACGTTTTCACCACAGCCTTTTTTCTCAGTTATAGAGTGAAATAATAATGAGGAAAAACAAACAAACAAACAAACAAACAAAAAAACAGTAACAATAAGATTCGTTAGTTAACTACATTAGTTAACATGAACTAAGATTGAACAATACTTCTACAGTATTTATTAATCTTAGTTAATGTTAATTTCACCATTTACTAATGCATTATTAAAATCACAAGCTGTGCTTGTTAACATTAATGCACTGTGAATTAACATGAACTAACAATGAACGTCTGTATTTTTATTAACTAACATTAACAAAGATGAATAAATACTGTAATAAATTTGTTGAGCATTGTTCGTTCATATTAGTTAATACATTAACTAATGTTAATAAATGACACCTTATTGTAAAGTGTTACCAAAAAACCTTTTCTTAATCATTTTTGGTTTGTCTGTTTTTCTAGTAACAATATAATTAAACATCCTTAAAGTGGAATTTACTTGAGAAGCAAAGTTTTGTAATACATTAAGACTCTTTTTCTCTCTTTTTCTCTCTTGACATGTCGATCCAGAGCCGTTCACACCATATGAAACCAGCTTGTTTATGTTTGTTTGTTTAACAGTTTGTTTATTAGATTTTGATGGAGCAAATGAATGTAATAGAAATGGCATTGTTCTTCTTCAGATTGACTGGTTCATTTTCCCTGTCTACCTGAATGTCCTAAAGAGAACTACAAAACTCAACCAGATGAGACAGGTGAGAGCATGCCTTGTGTTACGGAGCAGATGAGACAGACAGCGTGATGACAAACAATTGACGTGATTCTGATTGTAACGCAAAGATCTGAGACACCGCAGCACATCACACGGCTGATCTGAGACTCTCCAGTGGAAGACAATGTGCTGCTTCTCTTGGTCAGATTCAGGTTTGGCTGAGTAACTTTGGTAGTTCTGATGAAATTTACAATTTTATCATGTAATAAGTATTTCATTATATTTTTAGTAGGTATTTTATCAGTGCCTGTTTTTCGCAGGCTGTTTACAGTTTGAAACAGATGTATGTTTTTTCTGAGGGCTGTCAAAGTTAATGTGCTAACGATGCATAAAGCGAATGTACTGTATTTTACACCATTACATTTTCAAATGCCATTAACATATTAATTCAGTTTGACATTGAAACTAATTCATTCTGTTCTGTGTGATTTCTATAAATGGATAACTGAACATCCAGAGATGATTGGAAATGACTAGATTATGCTGATTAAGTGACAAAAAAAAAAAAAAAAAAATATATATATATATATATATATATATATATATATATATAGAACTATTTGCATTTGCCTGTTTGCATTTCCCCTGCCTTAATGTAGTTTGTTTTGTGTGTGTGTGTGTGTGTGTGTGTGTGTGTGTGTGTTATAAGTGGCATTCACACACTGCTGAACTCAACTTTATTTATATAGCACCAATAAAAACAACAATTGTTGACCAAGGTGCTGTACAATCAATCAAATATAAACAACATTAGCACTCAGAACAACAAATTATGGCCAAAAACATGTCTAACACAACGTAATTAACTACAGTTAAAAGCCTTATAATTACACAGTTGAACCTTATAATTACGTATTTATTTAGTTTTATTCACAAACTGAATGTGCTATCATGTTCACTGTAAAAATAATTATGAGATTAATTGCAATTTAACGTTTGAATTGATTGACAGCCCTAGTTTTTGCCTTGTCTAATTTTATTGTGTGAAAAAAGGCAATGATAACTCATATTTTATTATACTTTATTTTTATTTATTTAATTTTTTAAACTAGAAATCAAATTGAAACAATGAAATACAAGAGAAATCAGATGATTTATCCATTGTCTTGAAAGCTACGTCTTGAAGTCGGCTTGAAGACAGTAGGCGGTACCTTAAATTAAATGTCTGTGGGAAAATGAAGAATGAATGTTTCACTGGGAGCCACGCAATCAATAAATTGTGACGTTCATGGGCAGGACCTCACGCGTCTGGTCTTGGCCCAGACACAGCCAGTATTTCACAGCAATCCCAGCAGTCAGCAGGACCTGCGCAAACACTCTCGTGTCCATTCATCTCCATTCATCTCTGGAAGCACTATGGGATTCACCCACAGAAGGACGGCCCGTTATTGGCTTAGTGCATGTGTAAATTAATGACTGTTTTTTCTTTCTCAGGAATGAACTGTGGTCATTTATAGAGTTGAAGTATACACAATCCATCTGCAGTGACCATGTGATTATTAGAATGTTTACTCATTATATGATAGTCAATGCAATTCTATTCAAAGCTGCAGTCTGGTTAAAATTGAAAGTGATAAGACTGTTATCAAACACAGAGCCATGATATTAAGGCTCTTTCACAGCAAAAGCTGTAACTATAAAGTTTTAACAATCACTCTAACTCTTAGAGTAGCAAAAATCTGCATTATAACTGTAACAATAAGAACACAGAGGAACAGTATAATTGGATTCACTTATAGAACTTTTTTTTTTTTTTTCCTGTCTGATAAATGATAAAAACATTGACAGCCAATCAGAATCCACTCGATTTTAGGGAGCTTGCGCATTTTAAGTGGCAGACTACAAAACTGCAGCTCACTTATAATGAACAGAATGATATTTTCCCCTGGTGTGGACACTAATACGGTTATCGTTATCGTTCTTGGTGTGAACGGTAATTTCAGTGACTTAATTAGGGGTTCGAGCACGAAGTGCTGAAACCCTATTGTATTTGTTAGGATTTTTTTTATTATTATTATTATTATTCCGCCCTAAAACTGATCGTGCAGCCCAAACCGTAGGGCCTAGAGAGCTGAAACTTGGTCAAAAGGTAGTAGTCTGGCTCGCTACTCAGGCGCAAAGAACCAGCCCAATCGGCCTATGGGGGGCGCTACAGCAATCAAAAACGCAAAAGTGCTCATAACTCCTAAACCGCTTGTCGTAGACTCAAATATTTTACATTTTTGGAATCCTTGGGTCCCCGGAATTTATAAACGGTCACTCTGATTTGGGGTCTAGGAGGCCTCGTTTTTCCGCAAATTTGAAGCATGTCCAAAACCTACTTTTGCGAACTAGTCCTAGGTTTTTTGCCCAATCGTAACCAAACCACAGCTGAAATGTTCTCTGGACAGTGATTATCACTAATTATCAAAAAAAAGTTGAAATTTCGACTCACTGTCAAAATGGGGCGCCAAAACGTTCGAAAGTCGAGGACCAATTTTACTAAAAAGGCTATAACTCGTGAACGAAATGAGATATCTTCACCAAACTTCCTACACGTTAGAATGAGCTTAAACTTTGGTCAAATCAAAAAAAAATTCGCAGATCTGCCAGATGGTGGCGCTATAAGATTGAGAAAACTATAACTGAGTAACCGCTTGTCCGATTGACTTGAAAATTGGTTTGCAGTATCTTCGTCTGAAATGGAACAAGAGTCTATGAGGACATTGGCGTATCTCAAAAAACATGGCCGCCATTGCGCAAAAACTTTTAATCACTTATTTGGCAAGGTTAACGGAGGTTGATCGGAACGAAACTCGGTGGGCATGTTTGACTCATGGCCCTAAAGGTCTGTAAGAATTTTGAAAGAAATCGGCCACTAGTTAGCGCTAACGAGTTTTTTGGCTCTGTAATCACGTGGTGTTCCACACATCCACACAATATGCATATCATATCATAGATCTCCTCATAATGAACAACTTTGCCTCTAGAACTATTGCTGTTAATCAAATCGTTCATTAATTATTCACAAATATGTTAAAAACCTACTTTTGCGAACTAGTCCCTGGTTTTTCACCCAATCGGAACCAAACCACTGCAGTAATATTCTCTGGACTCTCTAGATCAATAATTATCGAAAAAAAGTTGAATTTTGTCCTTTGGTTAGCTATAATGGGGTCATTTAGAAAAGAGAAGTGGCCCAATATACCCAAACACCTAAAAAACCTAAATGCAAGCTCAAAACTTCACGAAACTTGGTGAAAACATGTGACAGATGACTCTTAACAAGTATGTACAGTTTCATAAAGATCGGACTATAGGTGGCGCTATAACAGTTAAAGATGCCTCAAAACCTCAAAATTTCAATAGAAAATGACCTCAAATTGCATAGCATGTTCATATATTCACACAAACACATAATCTTCATATCGTATGATAGATCTCCTCATTCTGAGCAACTTTGCCTCTGGGAGTAATGTTGTCAATCAAATCGTTCATTAAATATTCACAAATATGTCATAAACCTACTTTTGCGAACTAGTCCTAGGTTTTTCACTCAATCTTGATTAAATCACTACAGTAGTAATCTCTGGACTCTCTAGATCAATAATTATCGAAAAAATGTTGAATTTTGTCATTTGGTTAGCTATAATTGGCTCATTTATAAAGGGGAGTGGCCAGATATACCCAAAAGCCTATAAAACCTAAACGAAAACTCACAACTTTACGAAAGTTGGTGAAAACATGTGTCAGATGACTCTTAACAAGCACGCAAAGTTTCATAGAGATCGGACTTTAGGTGGCGCTATAACAGTTAAAAAGGCCTCAAAATCACAATTTCTATACAAAAAGACCTCAAATTGCAATAAAATGTTCATAATATTCACTTATACACTATATCTTCATATCATACGATAGATTTTCTCATTCTGAGCAACTTTTCCTCTAGGATCACTGCTGTCAATCAAACTGTTCTTTAAATATTTCAGATTATTTAAAATACCTACTTTTACGAACTAGCCCTCAGTTTTTAAATGAAATCAATAAAATCAGTGCAGAACTATTCTCTAGACTCTCTAGGTCAGTAATTATCACAAAAATTTGAACATTTGCATTTGGACAACAAAAAAAACCTTTATTTTATAATATGGTCTTTACATAGTGAACCCAAAGACCTATGAATCCTAAAAGAAAGCCCTAAACTTTCTCAAAACTCTGTAAAATGATGCATAATTTCATTCTAAACAATCATGCAAAATATAAGAGAGATTGAGCTATAAATAACAATATAATTGTTATAAAGGATAAAAACACAGTGATGTATGAGAAATTGCTATTTATAACCACTAGATGGCAGTGGAAGACTACTAATGGACTTATTAACCATTACAACAGTAATAGGTTTTCTTATGGAGTTATTATAAAATCACTGTTATAACATTTAAAATCATATTTAATTCAAGTTTACCATTTTATTCATACAGATATATCAGTTATAACAATTTTGCCAGATTATGAGTAGAATGAAACCTGAAAATGACATGTAAACTCTTAAAAAGAGAAGACTTGCAATAAGTTTTGAGTCACCTATCAATTATTTCAAATATCTATATCTGCAACAAAATGTGTGTGCATGTATGTCCGTGTATGTGTGTGACTGTGTGTGGTTAAACTATCATATTAATAATCAGTAAGCATGCTTACACACACACACACCATTTCATTTCTGTGTGTGTGTGTGTGTGTGTGTGTGTGTGTGTCTGTGAGAATAGTGCCATACTATTCTCTAGACTCTCTAGGTCAATAATTATCAAAAAAAAAAAAATGTTTCCCAGATAGCAAGCACACTCGGGCCGAGTCTGGCTGAAATGCGGCACTGTCGGCTCAGTCTCAGCAATAATCACACCACGTTCATTCGTTTGGTCAAAGGAGAACTGGTTTCCTGACTGAGGCTGATCTTGTTTGGGTTCCTCGTCATTGTTGCCTTTTGTCTTGCTTAGTTGAAGACACCTAATATTCAGCAATATTATTGACTTCACTGCACTGACGCCATTTGATAAGAACTGAACTGAATTATGACACACAGTGTTTTTTATATATATAATACACAGTAAATATGATTTACTTGTTACTTTGTGGTTTAAAAAGTCTATTAATGTTTTTACTGTAGTGCATTTGTTCATTGTTAATATATATATTTATATTAATGTATTTGGTATTTTTATAATTAAAGCCTTTTTAATGTTTTTAAATGGTTGCATTTGTGTTTCACTGCTGAATTAAATTTAGCAGTTTCTGGGCCACATCTGGCCCGGGGACCAAGCTGAGTCTCGGCCAGATCTGGCTTAAAGCGTCTGGGCCAGACCTGGGCCATATAAAATAACAGAAATCACTCTACAGTATGCGGGCCAGATCTACGCCACATCAATAAATAGGAGTCATTTTACAGGGCGTGGGCCGCATCTGGGCAAGAGGAAATTGTTTGAGTCAGTTTTCAGTGTGTGGGCCAGTTTTGGGCCAGGGACCCAGCCAGAATTGGGCCAGAAGTTAAGCAAGGTTGTGGCCCAGAGGTGGGACAGACAAATTTTACTATCTGGGTTGCATTTGAACAACTATAAACCGGTCATTTCATAATATGTTCTCTACATAATGTACTCAGGTGCCTATAAATCCAAAAAAAAACAAAACAAAAACAAAAAAAAAACATCCTTCAACGTCTCTCAAAACTGTGTAAAATGATGAAATGATGCGTAATTTCATTCTAAACAAACATGCACAATTTAAGAGAGATTGAGCAAAAAATTACAATATAATTGTTATAAAGAATAAAAACACAGTGATGTATGAGAAATTGCTATTTATAACCACTAGATGGCAGCAGAAGACCTCTAATGGGCTTATTAAACTCTAAAACAGTAATAGGTTTTCTTATGGAGTTATTATAAAATCACTGTTATAACATTTAAAATCACATTTAATTCAAGTTTACCATTTTATTCATACAGATATATCAGTTATAACAATTTTGCCAGATTAGGAGTACAATGAAACCTGAAAATGACATTTAAACTCTTAAAAAGAGAAGACTTGCAATAAGTTTTGAGTCACCTATCAATTATTTCAAATATCTATATCTGCAACAAAATGTGTGTGCATGTATGTCCGTGTATGTGTGTGTCTGTGTGTGTGTGGTTAATCTATCATATTAATAATCAGTAAGCATGCTTACACACACACACCATTTCATTTCTGTGTGTGTGTGTGTGTGTGTGTGTCTGTGAGAAAAGTGCCGTACTATTCTCTACACTCTCTAGGGCAATAATTATCAAATAAAATAGATGTTGAACATTTCCCAGATAGCAAGCACACTCGGGCCGATTCTTGCTGAAATGCGGCACTGTCGGCTCAGTCTCGGCAATAATCACACCACGTTCATTCGTTTGGTCAAAAAAGAACTGGTTTCCTGACTGAGCCTGATCTTGTTTGGGTTTGGGTTTCTCGTCACTGTTGCCTTTTTTCTTGGTTAGTTGAAGACTGCTAATATTCAGCAATATTATTGACTTCACTGCACTGACGCCATTTGATAAGAACTGAACTGAATTATGACACACAATGTTTTATATATATATATATAATATACAGTAAATATAATTTACTTGTTACTTTGTGGTTTAAAAAGTGTATTAATGTTTTTACTGTAGTGCATTTGTTCATTGTTAATATATATTTATATTAAAGTATTTGGTAATTTTATAATTATAGCCTTTTTAATGTTTTTAAATGGTTGCATTTGTGTTTCACTGCTGAATTACATTTAGTAGTTTCTGGGCCACATTTGTCCCGGGGACCAAGCTGAGTCTCGGCCAGATCTGGCTTAAAGTGTCTGGGCCAGACCTGGGCCACATAAAATGACAGAAGTCACTCTACAGTATGCGGGTCAGATCTGGAGCACATCAATAAATAAGAGTAATTTTACAGGGCGTGGGCCGCATCTGGGCCAGAGGAAATTGCTTGAGTCGGTTTTCAGTGTGCGGGCCAGTTTTGGGCCGGGGACCCAGCCAGAATAGGACCAGAAGTTAAGCAAGGTTGTGGCCCAGAGGTGGTCCTCAAACACAAAACAAACATAGAGACATGAAACAAAGACAAGACAGACAACACAGTGAGGGCAGGCTCCTGACATAAACAAGCATGCACAATTTAAGAGAGATCGGGCAAAAAATAACTATAATACTCATAAAGGTTAAAAACAGAGTGTTGTATGAGAAATTGCAATTTATTGCCACTAGATGGTAGTGGAAGACCACTAATGGGCTCATTCAGCTAAATAAAACAGTGATTTTATAATGTCTTATGAACAGTACTGTTACAACAATTAAAATCACATTAAATCAAAGTTTACCATTTAGTTCATACAGACATATCAGTTTTTACAATTATGCCAGATTATGATTACACTGAAACCTGAAAATAACACATGAACTCTTAAAAACAGAATACTTGCAATAAGTATTTTGTCACCTATCATTTATTTCAAATATCTATATCTGCAAGAAAATTTGTGTGCATGTATGTCCGTGTGTGTGTGAGTATGTGTAAGAATGCTTATTGATTATTCATATGATAGTTTAACCATTTTATTTCAATATGTCTGTGTGTGTGTGTGTCTGTGTCTGTGTCTGAGCCTATTGTCCATTTTCAATGTGTTTAACTGTCAGCTATACATCCAGGTTGGCCTAGACCCCAACCTTTAGGCCTTAAGGCTCGAACCCCGGTAATCGCTGCTTGCAGCTATATTTTTTATTTATTTTTTCTCTAACTACGCATAAATGTTGTTTTCTCAAAAACACAAACATGTACATTCATGCTGCTCACATATTATTATAGCACAATTTGTGCTGAATACAGTGCAATCTTTAGCCATTAATATGTTTTTAAGGTAGTGAAAAAAGCACAAATGTCAGGGCATGTCAAAACTTCCTCAAGGCCCTAAAACCCCCTCAGACCCCAGAGGGTTAAACTCATCAGGAAACCAATTTACTTTGATGTTACTAAGAAAAATGAGAAAACACACATCAGCTTGGTGACTACAGAAGTCTGAAGTTCATCATAAAATTCTGACTTTTATGATGGTCAGTCTGTAAAGCCCTCATAGAGCCCACTTGTAAATGTTAGTGATTACATATTTACTCATGCAATGAGAATAAGTTCAACAAAATGAGACACAATTAGCCTTCAGCGTAGAAATATATGGCAGTCAGGAGAGGATGAACACTGAATCCTTTATTAATTCTGTCTTTGGTGCGGTCAGGACGCAGAAGCCTTGGGAAATGAGCTGTGATTGGACTACAGCATAATTACAGCCACACAATAATAACATCTATACGCATGAAATATGATTATTCCTTTAACTTTCAGACGCTATTATGTGTTTCAGCCCGTTGCTGCAGGGATTGGGTGATATACTGTGAGAAACACAATAAAACTTTGCTCCATATGATTGTACTGTATAATAATAATTACATCCATGTGATTTGGGATTAAAAGAACACCACAACAAAACAAACACGGCTACACTTATTTCTCTAAACCAGCATTCAGACGAAGACAGTAGACCAATGGAGTCCAAAATTCATATTGGTAACAATTTATTTTGATGATCCCCTTTAGAAATTCTGCTGACTTTAACTAACTTTGCAACTACATGTCAGCTAACTCTCATTAGAGTATTAGTAGACTGTTAGGTTAGGGTTAGTAGAAGATATAAGATGACTTGCACTTGCAAGGTGAATTACAGTCAGTATAATGTCCATCAAAATGAATGTCAGCAGATATTAAGCAGATTAAGCAGACAGTACTAATACTCTAATGACTGCTAGTTGGCATATAGTGAGTAAAATGTCTAAAGTGGACTATTGAAATAAAGTGAGTTGTGTTTGCTTGTGCAAAACTCACCATCATAATGATAATAATCAAAAATTGATCAATAACTTTAGTTGCATTTGAGTGACATTGAGCAAATATATTATTTCAGCCTCTAAACTGCATAAAAGGAGCTGAATATCCGCAGGAAGGAGCCAGTTTTGAACATCCCTGACTGGAATATAAAGAATATTTTTGGCATTCAGAGAGAACAGAGAAGTTGTGACAGAGACTGACCACTGTGTGCCATGAACTCTCCTCAAGGTCGCAGGAGTGATGGTGTTTAAGGCAGAGATTTATGGCAGGGCGAGTCTGATGTGTCTCAGCGCTGGAGTGAGTGATGTCCTCTGGGAAAACGTCCCATTAGCAAGCCTCTGCAAACACCCTGGCTTGTTTGTTCTTCACCGAGTCTTTCCAAACACTTCTTCCTTGCTTGCTCCTATTACCAAGACTGAAAACAAATAGCACGCGTTCTGTTTGCTCTGCTCAAATCCCATGAAACTTGAAAGCAGGCAGCTAATGTGTAAGACAGGTTTGCTGTTCACTTCAGATGGTTTAATCCTTATAGGGAATGTGAGCTGCTTTTCCACATTTGCACACACTGTTTGGAGGTGAAGGACGCTGATGGAGCTGCGTTTTTTTTTATAGCAGAGGATCCTGCCTTCATAACTCCACTAAAGCTCCTCACTGTTGACCCTGCAAGCCCCTGCCCATCACTGGCCTGACGTGGAGAAGCTATGAGATTCTGAGCCCACAGGGACAGACATGGAGAGCTCACACTTTAACAAGATACAGCCAGACCTGTCCATGGCCTTAGTGCACTAGAGCTGTTCATAAGATGCACTGTTGGAGCGCACCATCAAAACAAACACATGACTGAATGATTTGATGGAAAATAAAGTAAAATCGAGCTAAATTAAAGTTACATTTAATAACAGATCAGCAAAGCATGAATAAATGTAAAGATAAATCATAAAAAAGTGAAAATATTAGTCAGAGTTGAACTAGTGCCTACCCTAGTAAAAAATAAATATACAAAAATGTATTTGAAATACATCTATTTCATGCTAAGTATACTAGAAATACATGTACATTTTTATGTACTTAATAAAACTACCCTGCAATTGTACTTTTAGTACTAAACTGGTATAAATAAAGTCTACTAATTTTGTACTTAATGCACTTGAATTGTGCAGAAGTAGTGCTAAAGTCCAACTAAAGATATACTGAAGTATATCTGATTGCGCTAAAGTGGAACTATTGTAAGTATACTTCAGGTACACTTTAAATTCTTGCATTTAAAGACTGATATTATTCAAAGATCATACAATCTTCATCAAAACACATTTTAGGCTTAATATTAAGAAATGTGCATTGTGCAACAGTGATACTCCAAATAAAGTTATCTTTATAATTTTTATATCAGTAAGTCTCGAGTGATAAGTTAGTAAATTTGTCAATAGAATTGAACTATACTTGGTATGAAATAAATGTATTTTAAATATATTACTTTTTTAGTAGGGTACTGACAGCATGACTTTTTCCTTTCTGTTGGTTCCAGAAGTATTTTTCACATTCAATTTTCCCATCATGATTTTTAAAAAATCTTTGTTTAGGCCGTGAACAAAGCCAACCAGATATGAGGATAATCATTATAAACTTTAAAAAACTTTGATTTGAAGCAGAAAAGTATTTGAAAATCAGACAAAAAGACAAAGATACAAGACTGTGCACTTGTAGTAAGAACTACAATCCCATGAAGCATTGCAAATGACATCAATTGAATTAAAAACAATAAATAAAGTTGTGTCCCAAATGATCCACCATACAGTATGCACTTAAAAACAATGTACTTATGCACTATGTACTCAGCTGTGTAGTGTATGAATTCTATAAGGGTATATTGTCATTCATAATTGGAGTCTGATAGCCCCTTTAACACAAACATACACCATCTTTTAACAACCTCGTAGTTCTCAGTAGGTCTGTCTTTAAAGTTTTATGGGTTAAAATTATTTCCACTATGGAGAACATGAATTTGATTTGATTGTCGTGCTGTGTATAGAATCATCAGTCACATGGCATTTATGGTTCAGGTGATTGGCTTTAAAAAAAAAAATAAATGTGGTAACACTTTAGGGACCACTTCTCACTATTAACTAGTTTCTATGCCTAATATTAATATATTGGCTGTTTATTAGTACTTATAAAGCACATATTCTGCATGACCAGATCCCTAATACCAACTTAACAACTAACTTACTAACTAATAATAAGCAGCAAATTTGGAGTTTACTGAGGAAAGAGTCGTAGTTAATGGCTTGTTAATGGTGAGAATTGGACCTTAAAATAAAGTGTGACCAGAAACATTTTCAGAACGGAGTGCCCATGAAGATGAGATGGCAGCATCATGTCATGCATTATCAGGGCTGCATGTGCCAGCTGAGCAACTGCTGTTGAGATGAATGAGACTGCTAATGGATAGCTCCTTCCAGCTGCATTAGAACCTCTATGTTGTAATAAATAATTATTATTTAATAGTTTTTTTTAATGTCTTAGGCTATTAGTGACAGTAACAAAACAATGTATTTTACAGATTGCTTGACATTCCTGTAGAGCATGGCATTAGCCGCACCATGGTCATGGGTTCGACTCCCATGGAATGCATTAACTGATCAAATACATACCTTAAAAAATATTGTATGTTGCTTTGGATAAAAGTGTTTCCCAAATGCCTAAAATGTACAGATTACTAATATGAAAAGACAAGCATAACTCACAGACGGCCTATTCAAAGCAAGTCGTCAGTGTGTATGTTTGGTTAGCACGCTGGAAAATGAGCAGTATCATTGAATCTCTATAGACCATAAGCCCTCTTCAAGGATCCTTGAGTCTTTTGAACTCAGCTTGGAGCCGGCTGGCAGATTGTGGGATTGTAGGATGTGGTGGAGCCTCATCAGGGAAATGATGATGACCGTTCAGTGCCTGTGTAACAGCTGGAAGAGGGCAGTGAATGCTGGCTGTGTTTGACTAGCAGAGAAAGAATGTGGTCAGCACTTAAGAGCTTCACCCATCCACACAGCCACTCTCATCCAGAGTCGCAGGAGAGCAGTGGAAAAGTCTGATATTGTGATGAGGTGTCATCTATGAGCTTATTAGCAATTCAGGATTTATTATAGATCAGTCAGATTTCAAGATGAACAGGAGTTTTAAAAGACATTTCTGAGAGAAACAGGCAAGAATTGATTTTATCTACTGGAAATCGATTGCATTTTGAAAAGAAGCAGGTGGCTGGAAGGGACAGATGGAGAAACCAAAGGGATTTGTGACGTCAATTTCAAGTTATTTCAGAGGAGCAGCAAGTAATAATTTGCATTATTTTAATAAAAGATTGTGAAGGCAAACTAGAGCGCTTTGATTTCTGTGATGCAGAAAACATGGGCCGGAATTTCAGAATCCAGTCATTACATGGAATTTATTTTATAACACTGAACGTCTTTGACCAATTTTAGATGCATGCATCAAAAGTAGGGCTGTACGGTTAATCAAATAGTGATATGAACGAGTGTGTGTTAATACTAAAGCAATGCTGAGTAAATGTGAATCTGCATGTTGTGTGTGTGTTAGTTTGCTCTACTACACACATTGAAACACACGTGACATTCACTTGCATCTCACTATACTGTATGAGCACATAATACAGTTTAATAAAGATAAATAAAACATTTTTCTACGTTTTAATTTTTTACAATCAAGTCTGTTGGGCAGCACATTGTTGCAAGGAACTGTTCAAATGTTTTATTACATTTAAGATTAAATTGATAAAGTTTTACACATTCATTTGTTTACCATTATTTTTGATGATAAATGTTTATGAAATCATAAAACACGTAATCCAGGAAATTATAAAATGGAAAACACAGAATGTCAATATATTGTCAGTATATTGTTAAATACAGTTTTATTGATACATTTCATTGGACTTCCTTTCTATTATTAAACCAAAATGAAAAAATTAAAATGAAAAACACAGAATTTAGGAAACAAACAAACAAGCACATACATACATACATATACAATGATTTCCTAGGACCAACATATTAGTATTATAATTTTATGAATGCACCTATGAATCATGTGCATTAAGACCAGGAATCTTCATGAATAAAGTAAAAATGGTCAATTCAGAAGACATGTTGATTTTGAAACCTCTTGCACATCATCTCATGCAGCAATCAATGCTAAAGAATATCTCGTTCATGCAAACCTTATCCAATATATCCACCATCACCAGGAGATATAGCGTCTAATTTAATCCCGGTTTTAAGTAAATTCGGAGATGGGGGATTCTATTGTTGTGATGGAATGAATCCAGGTTGGGCAAATGTAATTGAATCAGCTGCCACAGTCATTGCTCGGGCCGGTGGAAACGTCCCGTGTCATTAACTGCCTGAGCGATTCATGCAAATGAGCGGCCAAAGGCCTCCAAGAACGCTGACTGTGTACGATACATGATGACAGCGACCTCTCAGTCCTTATTTATTAATTAATTATTTATTATTTATTAAGCAGTAAAGATGGCAGGAGATAAAATCATGGGATTTCTGCAATAATCTGTTCAGCTGCTAGTGCATCCGCTCTCAGATAACCGATGCAAAGTGCTGCTGTGAACCTTAGGTCTCATGTGCTCCGTCTGAGCAGGTTTACACTACAGGAGACCCTCGCAATTTGCAAGCACTAAAACCCATAGTTCATGCTATAAATCGCCCCGAAGAAGGAAGAGAAAAAGATGTGGTTCTTCTCTTCAGCCCTGTTTTGACCTGCCGGTAAATGTTCTTCCTCGGCATGGGAAACAAACTCAATAAAGAAGCCCAGTAAGCTTGAAGCAGGCCGTGTGTGTGGCTGCTGCGTCTCAGGGGTGTGTGGGTCTGTGGAAAAGTAATTCAACGCCACAGGCTTGTGTTGTGTTCTGCTCGCCCCGCTCCTCTGTAATGAGCTTGAGATTAAAGCAGCCAAAGTTGACATGTGAAACAGGCATTACTGGCAAGCTCCAGACTTCTGCGAGAGAAGCGGCTCATTATTAAAACATATCGCCCAGAGCTGGAATAATCGAGGATACAACATAAGAATCATGTTCCTGCTCTATTTTTCTCTCTTCCTGGTTGAATGTGAGCATGGAGGCTATGGACATCTAGATGTAGTTTTAGCATGATGTATGATGCTTCACCTGAACGTCACAACTCACTACTGATGTGTTTTTGTCCAAATCTTAATCTACGAATGCTTTGCTTTTTCAGCTCATACTCAAATCTGTTAGTAAAGAATTTATTCTTCATACACAGTAGCAGGTAAATTAAAAAACAAAACCAACAAAAAAATCTGTGTACATTTAAAAATTTCTTTCCATCAAAAGTCATTAACAAGCATTATTGTTGAGAACAGGGGCCCGTTTCAAAAAGGAGGTTCAACCAACTCTGAGTTTAAACTTGAACTCTGCGTTGACTTACTGTGAGATGGGAAACTCAGAGTTTTCGGTTTCGGAACGGCTGAATTGTGTAAGTTCATTCAACTCTGAGTACGTTGACTCTGAGTTTGACTCTATGAAAAGTCATGATAAGTGGAGCTCCGAAATTACAATTCACCATGGCAACAGCACCCAAAAAAAGACGTCCGCATAGGCCTACTTCTGTCAATACGTAAGTTTAATTCTTAATAACTGTTAATAACTTAATAACTGTTATAATATCAGAGGTGAAATTTAACTGTAAATTACTGAACTAATATTCATTTTAATGGTATCCCATGGCAAAAAAATAAAAAATTAAAAAAAAAAAATTAAAAAAGAAAGTGGCAGCAGTTAAAAATGTATAAAAAAATGTAAAAGTATAAAAATACAATTAAATCAAGGTAAAGCTTTAAGCATAAAAGGTTCATGGGTGTAGGCTAAATGATATAAACATTTGACATTAAATATCATTCAGTGTCTATTTCAATGCACTGCAGCTTTTTCCACATAGTCTAACACTCTTTTCACATAATTAAATATTCTCTAATCCAACCTGTTACATTTCTTAATTAGAGTAATAAAATTAACTACTGACTTGTACTCAGTCGACAGCAAGAAGGCAGAAGTTTGCAAAAAGGGGGAAGAACCTGCACCAGCACCAGTGACAAATAAAGAGCAGATGGTCAAGTATTGGAAGAATTTTAAAATCCAAAAAGGAAAAAGAATAACTGTTGCTTTTGTATTTGTAGGAAATAAAGAAGACCAAAAAAAAAAAAAGTGAACAATTTGTGTTTATTTAACAGCTATGGTGATGGTTACTGCATCTCGTAGCTACTACCCCTCCATCTGGCATCCTTCCATTCCATACAGTAATCAGTTTCATTTTTAGAAAGTGTGATGGTGGGAATACCACACTGGAAATCCTGAAGGAAATTCAAATTACTTCCAGAGGTCGCAGGAAGATGTTATCAAGTGAACCTCGTTTATCAGATTAGCCTCATTTAAACCAATTGCGACACCACTGACCTATAGTCCTGTGAAACTCCTCTTTGACGTATTTGAGCCCAGGAAAAAATGCTCAGAATGAGTGTGAGAGAGACACACACTTTCCTTATTAGTCTGCATACAGCGGCCTTACTTATGTGCTCTGTATCTCCGATGTTTTAAAGAAAACTACCATTTAAAATGGTATCGCTCAAATAAATATGCATGTGAATATGGCAAAAAATAAAAATAAAATAGAATAAAAAATAAATAAATAAATAAAAAACAATATATATAAATAAATAAATAAAAATAAAAATTGTTTCCGTTTGCATTAAGATTATTTATCTTATCCTATGGTGGAAAATATTACATGTTTTACGTAAAAAAGCACCTGAAAGGAAAATCCCCCAGGAAACAAGACTAAATATCTTAGACCATTTTTCATCTATAGAAAATGCATCTTAACTTAAGAATTTTTAGATATTTGTACTTAAAATAATACAAAAATACTCAGTAAGAAAAGCATGTTTGCAGCATGAATGAATGAATAAGGTATTTAAACATCACTTACGCTTTAAAACGGGGGAGGAGACCGAAAGAAACACTGGGTTTAGCGAAGAAAACCTGCTCCCGACCAGGTTAGGTTCACAGAGTAAGTTACCACGGTAACTGACTCTGAGTATAAGTTACCTCTCTTTCAGAAACGGGCTTGACTTGCCCTGCTTTCCCGGGTTTGACAAACCTCCCATTTTGAAACAGAAAACCCAGAGTTTCCCTCATTTCAGGGTTAACATACTCGTAACATACTCGTACATACATAGTTTTCACTTAACCTCCTTTCATGAAACGGGCCCCAGGAATAGTTGTCACTGAATATTTATTAATTTATTTATTTATTGTAACGTAGAAGCTTGACACAGGAGTTGAGAATCCATCTGCAGCTTTTATTGAGAATCGTAGTCAAAGAAGCAGGGATCAAAACACTGGCAAACAGCAGTACACAGCAAAACAATAGAGTAAACCGTAACACAGGCAAACAGTTCTGGCAAACTGCTCGGAATGACGCACAGGAAATCAATACTTTGCAAGGTGCTAGTGTTAGAGTGCAGCTTATATAGTGTACCTGATAGAGAACAGGTGTGTGTAATTTGTTCCAGGTACGGGGCTTATGGGAAATGTAGTCCAAGATGGCGTTTTATTTATTTATTTAATTTTCTTTTTTTCCCCCTTCTGTCGCACTTTATTTTAAGGTCCAATTCTCGCTATTAACAAATCATTAACTCAGACTTTTGCCCCAATAAACTCCTAATTTGCTGCTTATTAATAGTTAGTAAAGTAGTTGTTAAGTTTAGGTATTGGGTAGGATTAGGGATGTAGAATATTGTCATGCAGAATATGTACTTCGTAAGTACTAATAAACAACCAATATGTTAATAATTGGCATGCTAATAAGCAGCTAGTTAAAAGTGAGAATTGGTCCCTATACTAAAGTGTTACCTTTTCTTCTTCTTTTGAACATACATTGACGTTTTGTGTCAACTTTTTACAAAGCAATATAAACTGGATTTCCATCTAACTATTTTGATGCTACGGAGCCCCTTATAGGACATGGTGGTGGAAAAAATTGGGGTGGGAGAAAATTGTTTTTTTTCAAATATTTTACGTTCTCTCGCAAAACTTTTGCGTTCTCTCGTAAAGATGTTTGCGTTCTCTCGCAAAACCAGTTGAGCTCGGACAAACGCTTACTTTACAGCTTGCAGCAGTTCATACAGCTGCCGTGGTTCATAAAACGCTTAAGGCGGCTTAATGAAGAGGAAAAAAGAGCAAATATGCTATAAAAAGTATTAAAAATATATGTGTACATGCAAGCAGATGAGCCCAAATATGAGCTGACATGATAAGCCATAGAAAAGCGGGCTAACGTGGCTTAATATAATAATAAAAGTCCAAATTTTATATTTTAATAAAAATATACACTATTTACAGGAAAGCAACGTGCTAATCCATTAAGCCACGTTAAGAGTTTTAATAATGTTTTGTATAAGGTGGAGAAAACACGTGAAACTATGCATTCAACATTCTAAAACTCTTAACGTGGCTTAATGCATTAAAACGGCCGGTGTTTTTAAAAGACCAAACTCAGTAAACACATTATTAATAAAGCATTCTATTTACAGACAAGCAGATGAGTCCAGAATAAGAACGCTAAAGTTTTATTAAGCATTTTCCTCCCATAGAAAACCGTTACAAGGAAAACGCTTAACGTGGCTAATGCTTTAAAACGGTGCGTTGCTTTCTTATTCTGGACTCATATGTTTGTCTGTAAATAGAAAGCTTTATTAATAATGTGTTTACTGATGTGGCAAGGTGGGTGACGTACTCCTTCCTCATTGGCTCATTGGCGTGTGATTGTCACCCACAATAGCCTATTAGAACCTGTCTCCCCGGGTATTTAAGGCCGGAGTTATGCCACCTGGTGTGCGTCACAGCTTGGTGTGCATGTAGATACGCGTGGGATGGCCATTTGATGCGTTGGGTTGCAGACTGTCCACTACATGTCAGGTATGTGTTCGCTCGTATTGCGTGCTGCTCGTTTAGCGTCGGGTGATGTTAACCAGTGTTTATTCACTTCTTAGCTGTGAGATTCTTCGGTGACTGTGTCTTCTGGCATGAGCTTCTTGTTATGAGTTGAGAGCAACTGTACGATTCATGCTGCACAACGATCTGCTTCGGTAGGTGCGATCCGTTTTCTCTTGTTCACAAGAAAAGTGATTTTAATAATCGCCCCTGTCTTTTAGTGTACTGAGGCTTTTCTGACGCCGTGCTGGTTAGTCGCCGGAGAAGGTGGAAGTGTTTACACTTGCGTTAAAGGAGGACGGCGCTGCTGTTTTCTTTTCTCTTCTCTGTTTCTTCTTTTTTTGATACGCCCCCCTGTGGTTCGGCTAAATATCGGCCGTATATCTGTTTGCTGATGATCACTGATCACTGAATGTATTAACGGTTTTGAACTGCCCCATTGTGGCCGAAGGCCTGATTCGTCGGGCTTTTGGTTGTTCGCATCTGGGATTCTGCCTGCGCTGTGAAGAGGTTTCATGCGGCTCTTGGAGAACTCTGACTTTGAGGTTCTACCGGTTCAGCGAGCAGTCAGATTGCCAATTCGATCGAGGGTGTTCTGGCTTATTTCTTTTGTTTAATTTGAACACAATATTGTGTTTGGTTGGTTTATGTATTTTGTTTTTGTTTGTTTGATGTAAATATGTAAAGAGACAAAATATCACAAAGTTGTTTTCTTGTTGATTTAAGTTGATGGATGTATTTTTATGGTGTTATTGAATGTAATGTTTCTTCTTGTTTATTCTAGGCACTGTCGGGCCCCGAGGCTGGGAGGCTAGCTGGTTGCGAGTACTGGTGGTGGTATAATCGTGTGGAGTGCAGTGTTGTTTGGATTCACGTTTCACTCTGTGTGTGTGTGTGTGTGTGTGTGTGTGTGTGTGTGTGTGTGCGTGCGTGGGATGCACCAGTGTACAGCTAGGATCTTCACTTCAGCTAGCCTGCCTCCTGCCGCTGGAAAGCCTGTGCCTGTTTTTGTTTTGAGTATTCGTAAACTGTTTCTTCCTCTGGTGTAGTACACAGAGCCGCCGTTTGTGATGTTTAACTGTGATTCAACACTTGACATTGATGCCATTGAGTTTTAATCAGTTGTGAGTTTTAATTACTTGCCGTGACAATTTGAATAAAGTGTTTGTGCATTGTTCACGTCTCTTTGGGTTTTACTTGGCCTACGAACCTATGTCCCTTATTTGGGTGGTCATTTCCCCGTTTCTTTACGGGGTGGCGTAGTCGGTTTTTAGTTTGCGTGTGCTCTGACTCACTTATACATGATGTTCCCTCCCCCTTTTTCCAGCGCTGCCACACTGAGTTTGGTCTTTTAAAAACACTAATTTAATGCATTAAGCTATGCGCGTTTTCCTTGTAATGTTTTCAATTGGAGGAACGCTTAACGCGTAATTCTGGACTCATCTGCTTGTCTGTAAATAGAATGCTTTATTAATGTTTACTGAGTCTTTTTAAAACACAGTTTTAATGCATTAGACCACGTTAAGCGTTTTAGAATGTCCCTTTCCGTTCGTATTCTGGGCATATTCTCATACTCTCTGCTTCTCTGTGCTTAATGTATTTTTAATAAACAGATCTGGTCTATTTAAATCACCGTCTTTGTCCATTAGCCTACCTTAGGCCAAGCGTTTCTATGGAAGCCTAACGTGCAGCGCGTTGCGTTCATATTCTGGGCTATTCTGCTTTAATAGTAATATTAAGGTTATTAATGATGCTATTAGTATTGACCGTAATTAGACAACCCTCCAATGTCACTGTTTTAAAACATTAAGCGTTTTAGAATGTCCCAAAACCTTGCCTTGAACTACCAAAAGTTTTGCGAGGGAACGCAAAATATTTGAAAAATATATATATATTTTTTTTTCTCCCACCCCGATTTTTACCACCACCATGTCCTATAAGGGGCTCCGTATGATGCTCATTTTGAAAGTGTGTATAATAAATACTGAATAGAAATGCTTTAAATGTGAATAAACTCGCATAAACATTTAATGTGCGAGGCAGAGGTGGATTATTTAGAGTTTTGCTTTAGTTAATATTGTATGCACAGTGATGGAATCAGTTTTTTTTTTTTTTTGCATAATGACATTTTTACCATTTGGCTGACAATACACTGGCTTCTTCAAACCACTTTGCTTCAGAGGAAAGTTCTTCACCCACAGCTGGTTGTTAAAGTGCATTCTCACTATGCTCCTGAACTGTTTTGAGCGTGAACAATCCCAGATATATGGAGGCTGGAGATGTGTGGAAATTACAGTTAGAGCCATCATGATGAAATTGCACTCAAGACACTGATTGTTTTCATGGAAAAAGGAGCATCTGTGACTCGATGACTTTTAAAATTGGTGATTGGCTCTTTTATTTAACAGGCTGGACTTCCTTTAACCACCATATTGCACTTTGAAATTTCTCCCATTTATAGTGAAATGTATTGACATATAAAGTCTTTGATTAAAGTGACTTGTGAGAATGCAAGCCAGTGTTTTTTTTGTGTTCAATTGTTACCCAACAGATATTACAGAAATTAGACAATATTGGAATTTTAATTTGGAGAGATAAATTCACAAACGGTAATATCTAGAAATTTGAAATTATCTAACAAACACACACACACACACAGAAAAAAATAAATAAATAAAAATCACTGCATCACTGTTACGAATCCTGTGCATGCCCTTCCATTCACTCTCCACCAGAGGTCACCTATCCATTATACTGACTCTCACACTACACTGACTGTTGCACTATACCCTGGACTACATTCCCCATCATCCACCACACTAATTGCACCCACAGCTGTAACCAATGAGACACGCTTTATAAGCCCTGTACTTCCTCCTTATGATGGCTGAGTATTGTATAGAGTATATCCTAGCGATAGCTACTTTACGGAGCCCACTCAGTTATTATAGTCTTGCCTTGCCTGTTTTCTAGTGTCTTCATTCTTGCCCGTGTTTCCTGGATTAACACTTTGCCTTCCCGTTCGGAATCTATTTGCACCTCTCTTGGACTACCGTTCGTGTACCTGGATTATTTCTCTGCCTTGCCCTATTGGATATTGTTCGCCGATCGAAGACCCACGCTTGCCCTAGGACTACTCTTTGTCTTGCCTGTGTTGTACCTGTTTGCCATTGCATGAACCTTGCTTGTTTTGTAACCACGTCTCTGTCTAATAACAGCCCTGCAAATGAATCTGCACGCCTCTCATCTCGTCGGTCCCGTAACAGAATTCTCAGCCACACTAGGATCCAGCGGCTTTTCTAAAGGACTCTGGCCAGGTATGGACGCAGCAATCATGCTATTAGCTCTCGAGCAGGGCACACGATTGCTCAAGAGCTATATTTTTGAGTTTTTAGAGATCGCTAATTGTTCTGATTTGCCTGACTGTGTGCTCATAGATTAACCAGCATTAACCAGCCGCTCAAATCGCGATTAATCTGGGAAGGTCCCCGTTCGTCTCTAAGTGATTTTATGCACTATGCTTTATTGACTGTCGGTTCTTCATTCACTGTGGATGTCGCAGAGGAACGCGACACCACACTCACTCGTGAAATGGCGGCCACATTAGAGCATGCTCACAAAATGGCGGCAACAGCGGAGCCTGATCACAAAATGGCAGCAATAGCGGAGCCCGATCGCAAAATGACTGTCACTGTTGATCTTCATGAGTCAAGTCAAGTCACAGTTGATCTTCATGAGTCAAGCCAAGTCACAGTTGATCTTCATGAGCTAAGTCAAGTCACAGTTGATCTTCATGAGCTAAGTCAAGTCACAGTTGATCTTCATGAGCTAAGTCAAGTCACAGTTGATCTTCATGAGTTAAGTCAAGTCACAGTTGATCTTCATGAGTCAAGCCAAGTCACAGTTGATCTTCATGAGCTAAGTCAAGTCACAGTTGATCTTCATGAGTTAAGTCAAGTCACAGCTGATCTTCATGAGCTAAACCAAGTCACAGTTGATCGTCATGAGTCAAGCCAAGTCACAGTTGATCTTCATGAGCCAAGTCACAGTTGATTTTCATGAGCCAAATTAAGTCACAGCTGCTCTTCACGAGTCAAGTCAAGTCACAGCTCATCTTCACGAGTCTCTTCACGTCACAGCTGATCTTCCAGAGTCTCTTCACGTCACAGCTGATCTTCCAAAGACTCTTCACGTCACAGCTGATCTTCCAAAGACTCTTCTCGTCACACCTGATCTTCCAGAGTCTCTTCACGTCTCAGCTGATCTTCCAGAGACTCTTCACATCACAGCTGATCTGCCAGATTCTCTTCACGTCACAGCTGATCTTCCAGAGTCTCTTCACATCACAGCTGATCTTCCAGAGTCTCGTCACGTCTCAGCTGATCTTCTAGAGTCTCTTCACGTCACAGGTGATCTGCCAGAGTCTCGTCATGTCTCAGCTGATCTGCCAGAGTCTCATCACATCTCAGCGGATTTTCCAGAGTCTCTTCACGTCACCGCTGACCATCCAGAACCACGTCACGTCACAGCTGATCTTCCAGAGTCTCTTCACGTCACAGCTGATCTTCCAGAGTCTCTTCACGTCTTAACTGATCTTCCAGAACCACGTCACGTTGCAGTTGATCAGCCAGAGTCTTGTCACCTCCTGTCTGCCACACCCAGAAATTCAAGGTCAGTCCTTCGGTATCCTAGTCTGGTATCCAGTGTGAGGGATGCATCACTGGTGTCTACACGTGCAGCTGGTATCCCCAAACCAGCTCACTTTAACCCTCCTGTTCCTGCTCTAATTCCCCTGTCCGAAGCACTTTATGTTGAGTTTGGGCTGCATATACCACCTCAGAACTGCCCCAGGTGATGGCACCCGCTGCAGCTTCTCCAGAGTTGGCGGCACATGCTGCAGAACCTCCCGAAGCGGCGGTGCTCGCTTCAGCTCATTTTATGGTGGTGGCACCCAGCAATGTACTCTCAGCCTGTCGTGTCGTGGTCAAAGAGACTGTTACCACTCTAGTACCTCCAGAGGTGGCGGTAACCGCTGCAGAATCTTCAGAGGTGTCAGTGGTACCCACCTGTGAACTCACGCCCTGTCCTGTCACAGCTAAGGAGGCCGTTTGTGAACTCTTGCCCTGCCCCGTCACGGCTAAGGAGGCCATATGTGAACTCTCACCCTGCCCTGTCACGGCTAAGGAGGCCGTCTGTGAGCTCTCGTCCTGCCCTGTCACGGCTATGGAGGCCGTCAATGGATCCTCGTCCTGTCCTGTTGCAGCCAGAAGGGCTGTCCCTGAAAGCTCGTCCAGTTCTGTCACGGCCATAGAGGCCGCTCTTGAACTGTTGTCCTGCCCTGAATCAGCCGAGGAGGCTGGTTATGAACTTTCGACCTGTCCTGAGCCGGCCATGGAGGTCAATTATGAACCATTTCCCTGTCCTGACCCAGCCGAAGAGGCTGCCTTTGAACTATTAGTCCCATCAGTCACTGAAATGTATGTCATAGCTAAGGGTTTGCCTTGGAACTTTCTATCCTGCCTGTCATAAACCCCGGTACTAAAAGACCACTTAACGTCTGTGAACTCTTGCCCTGCCCCGTCACGGCTAAGGAGGCCGTCTGTGAGCTCTCATCCTGCCCTGTCACGGCTATGGAGGCCATCAATGAGTCCTCATCCTGTCCTGTCGCAGCCAGAAGGGCTGTCCCTGGAAGCTTGTCCAGTTCTGTCACGGCCATAGAGGCCGCTCTTGAACTGTTGTCCTGCCCTGAATCAGTCAAGGAGGCTGGTTATGAACTTTCGTCTTGTCCTGAGCCAGCCATGGAGGTAAATTATGAACCATCTCCTTCAAAGAGCACATTGCAAAGACCGCTCGATCTTGCAGGTTTGCACTACACAACATCAGAAAGATCAGGCCCTTTCTGACAGAGCATGGTGCACAACTTCTTGTCCAGGCCCTTGTCATTTCTAGGCTGGACTACTGCAATGCTCTTCTGGCTGGACTTCCATCAAACACAATCAAACCTCTACAAATGATTCAGAATGCAGCGGCACGTCTGGTCTTCAATGAGCCCAAAAGAGCCCATGTTACACCTCTCTTTATCTCCTTGCACTGGCTACCAGTTGCAGCTCGGATCAAGTTCAAGACACTGATGCTTGCATATAGAACAACCACAGGCTCAGCACCCGCCTACTTCCACTCACTATTACGAATCTACACCCCCTCCAGAAGTCTGAGATCTGCTAGTGAGTGATGCCTCGTGGTACCATCACAGAGAGGCTTAAAATCACTCTCCAGAACATTCTCATTCACCATTCCTGGCTGGTGGAATGATCTTCCCACCCCTATCCGGAATGCTGGATCCCTACCAATCTTTAAGCAACAACTGAAAACTCATCTCTTTCAGCACTACTTGACTTCATCCTAAAAAAAAAAAAAAAAATTCTTTCTCTTTATTTATTCCTTTCCTTTCTAGCTTGTACTTATTTGAACAATGCCTGAGACTTGTTGTTACAAGCACTTCCTCTGTCTGATTGCCTCTTCAAGACGTATCGCTTTATGTATTCCCCAATTGTAAGTCGCTTTGGATAAAAGCGTCTGCTAAATGACTAAATGTAAATGTAACCATTTCCCTGTCCTGACCCAGCCAAAGAGGCTGACTTTGAACTATTAGTCCCGTCAGTCACTGAAATGTCTGTCATAGCTCAAGGGTCTGCCTTGGAACTTTCTATCCTGCCTGTCATAAACCCCGGTACTAAAAGACCACTTAATGTCTGCCCCGGTAGCCCTGTCAATGATAATATAACCACTCATAAACTACCTGCCTGTTCTGTTTCTCTAAATGTGTCTGATGTTAAGCCATCTGTCTGTTCCCTTCCTATGTGTCTGTCATGCCAGTTTCTATCAATGAATCTGATTATGAACTGTTAGTCTACCCAGTATCAGTTCATGAGTTGTTTGAGTTCATGAGTTGTCTTCTGCTCCGTCTGCTCCTCCGTGGTGGTCTTTGGACCTGGCTGCTCTGCTGTGGTGGTTTTCTGCTCCGTCTTCTCCACCCTGGTGGGCTCCCACTCCGTCTGCTCTACTGTGGTGGTCTTCTGTGCCGTCTGCGCTCCAGTTCCTTCTGCTCCGCCCTGGTGGGCTCCAGTTCTGTCTGCGCTGCCCTGGTGGGCTCCAGTTCTGTCTGCTCCGCCCTGGCGGGCTCCAATTCCATCTGCTCCTCCCTGGTTCTCTGCTCCACCATGGCTACCTGCTCTGCCGGTTCCGCCTTGGTGCTCTGCTCTGCTGGCTCTGCCTCAGTCCCTGGTCCTTCCACTCCCACATGGACCTGGCCCTCCTTCCCTCCCCCTGTTCCGCCTCTGCTCCACCGCCCTCCTGGATTTTATTGAGGTAGGAGCATCTGGAAGCCGCGCCTTGGGGGGGGGCTATCCTACGAATCCTGTGCCTGCCCTTCCGTTCACTCTCCACCAGAGGTCACCCGTCCATCATACTGACTCTCACACTACACTGACTGTTGCACTATACCCTGGACTACATTCCCCATCATCCACCGCACTAATTGCACCCACAGCTGTAACCAATGAAACACGCTTTATAAGACCTATACTTCCTCGTTATGATGGCCGAGTATTGTATAGCGTATATCCTAGCAATACTTACTCTACGGAGCCCACTCAGTTATTATAGTCTTGCCTTGCCTGTTTTCTAGTGTCTTGATTCTTGTCCGTGTTTCCTGTATTAACCCTTTGCCTTCCCGTTCGGACTCTGTTTGCACCTCTCTTGGACTACCGTTCGTGTACCTGGATTATTTAAGCGCCGATCGATGACCCACGCTTGCTCTAGGACTACTCTTTATCTTGCCTGTGTTATACCTGTTTGCCATTGCATGAACCTTGCTTGTATTGTAACCACGTCTCTGTCTAATAAAAGCCCTGCAAATGGATCCGCACGCCTCTCGTCTCGTCGGTCCCGTAACAGTCACAGCCCTGTGTGACAACTAGCCCCAGTCTCCCTGATACACAGTGCTTAAAAGTAATTTATGTGCAATCAAATATAAATACTCGTATGAAGATATCAGGTTTTATGTAACTAATCAATGCACTTGTTAAGCATTACTACAGATGATCAGGTTATAATCTGTGTGTGACTGTACTTTTAATATTAAGACAGACTTTTGTGGAGAGAGATTGTTAAAGAATGCCACATTATAATTTACGTGGTGATTAGTTTTCATTGTCAGTTTCCATGAGCCCTGTGCTCTCAGTGTCCTCTGTGCTGATCAATAGTCTGAAGGTGATGTTTCCACTAGTAAGACAGCAGGTTTCCCTCCTCGGCTCTGGTGCAGGCCATAACTCACTGTCATAAGGAAAGAGGAGCCGAAAGAGGCCAGATTATTGATTCTCATTGCTTAAAGTGCAAGATCATCCCACCTACAGATGCAGATTAAAGCACAGCGATGAAGGTTCATGTGTGACTCCCACTGAGGGCTGCCATCACTCGGACTCTGTTATACACTGATCTCCTGACGGTGTCTGAGATAGGCCTCCTTTAGAATCAGTCCTGTAGTGTCAGAGCTGTTATTTATTAATTGTGTTGTCAGTTTGACTAGTTTACATCAGTATACCACTGGGGTGCATGAGAAAACATATGAGGGATTGTGGAGAAAAGGTTTTGGGATGACCTTGGACTTTGCATGAGGGGAGACTGTAACTTAGTGAAGAATAACAGCATGTCTGATCATCACATGACGACACAGTATTATATTCAATAATTCTCCTCAGGGTTCGCTCTAAACCTCTGACTCTAATTATTAAACTTCTGTTAATTAATTCCATTGGATGTACAGTATTCAACATTTCTGTTTTGTAGATCATTGTACTTTTAGGTATGTTATCCACTTTTGTTTTTAATAAACATTCTTCAATAGAATGGAATATGAATAGCAGAGCGGTAAAGTGAAAAAAAAAAAAACATACTTTAATTGACTCAAACTGTGTGTGTACTTATATGTGTATTTTTCCATATAAGTGTTGTATTTTCTTTCTTGCATCTGTGTTAACATTCCCATGCAGAGAAAGGCATAACTGATGTGGCATTTAATTTATTCAGGATTAAAAAATATTCTTCTGCTGTTTTACGAGAACTTCACAACATGCAAATCTAGTATGAATTGAGACATTGTACAGTCTTCCAAAAGGGAGTTTTAGCAGTGATGCCAAAGAGAGACCATTTTTGCTTCCCCAAAAAACATTTCAGTGCACAGATCTTTGTCTTTATCACTATATTAATCATTGCAATTTTGAGAGTGATTCCCAAAATTATATGCGGATGTCATTTCCTTAACGTTGAACCATTTTTTTTCTTAGTGTTAAGAACAATTTAATAATCTGAAGAACCTTTTTCCACTATAATAAACCCTTCGTGCAAGGGAAAGCTTCCATGGATCATAAATGTTCTTCATGGAACCATCAATGCCAATAAAGAAGCTTTATTTATTTATTCATTCATTCATTCATTCAGAAGTGATCAACAATGTTTTGTAACTGGAGCATTTAGCAGTCAATAACACTGCAACAAAGCAGGCTGTAGTTTGTAGTCTTTCTCCAGAGGATATCTGTAGAGCCAGTAAGTGGCATGCCAAAGCATCATTCCTACAGATAAAGGTAAAGTCCAGCCTGAATGCCCCTTTCCACAGTTCAGCATCCGTGAGGAAATGGAGTGTCCTGCTGTAAGTAATTGTGTTGCTGTTGACATTTCACACACAACAGGCTGTTGCCCAAGCTGAACCCTTACAAGATTGCAGCCTGCTCGGCTCTGTATTGTGGGTCTGTGCCTCACCCTGTGCTGACAGCATGAAGGTAGGTGTGTTGTAATGATACCAAACGCACTTAATTCACAGGGGAAATACTCTGTTTTTCCACAGGCTGAATACTGAGTTGGTTTAATACATCTGCTCTGCCCCATACTGAGGAAGCTCTTCCAGCCCTGTGTTTGAGGTGTACAACAGCCATTCATTGGGAGAAATCAGGTTATTTCAAACTTATGATGTATTTGTATGGATTACGCATTATGCAGCTCAGCAGGTGTCACTCTCTAGAGGTGTCTCGCTTCAGGTGTTGCTCGCTGCAGGACGTTATTTTGCGGGTGGTGGGTTTCATAAATAAGTAGATCAGGTTGTAAGGACTTCCTGGAACCATCCAGCTAGGTATGGTGAATTTTTATTTTTTAATTTTTTTTAAATGTAACTTGGTTGCATTTGTAAAAGGATATGCCATCCAAACCCAAACCAACTCTCACTTCCAAAGTGTCCAATACTGCTGCATGTCCATGGGAAATATATAGCACTATACAGATCCACAACAAGTAATGTGGCCGGCTACTCATTGCTTTGAGAAACATATAACGTCAATATACTGAAGTGAAAGGAAAGATATTTTATGATCATAATACACAAATACTTAAGATTGTAGGACTTAATCATTGTTGCAGTGATTAATATGTTTCTGGTATGTACTGTATGTTTGGCAACAATTATTTTAACACTAGCTGATGCAGTACATAGTATTGTATTTCTCAATTTTATTTTTCCATGTCAGAAGATGTAGGGAGAGAGTGGAGTAAGATGAGCCTTTTTTTTTTATTTTTTATTTTATTTTATTTTTTTACTTATATGGTCCTCAAGATAAGTGAAAATGAGACAGAAATACAATGAAAGTATCTAAAGTAATTTCAGGATGTTTCCAATCATTTTAAATTGTCAAAATGTATCTGAGACAAAGGGTTCTAAAAATATGGCTTCTTATAAAAAAGTATTCCTGTGGCTCAGTTTGTTCCAGGTTAGGGGTAAGTTGACCCGAGTCAATGGGTAAGATGCACCATCTAGGTGTAAACTGGCCATCTGACTGAATCTGATTCAAACCCATGTGAAATATTAAAGATAATTTACCCCTTTTAAAAATTATTTTAGTAATCAAATTTCCTTTTAAAAACAGACATATTTATTTTCTTAAAGATAACTTTAAAACCAACCTAATTCAGTTTAAATTTCAGTCTTTAATTGTTTGCATTTCTGAAAAAATATGCTGAATACCAAAGTTACAACCTTTGCAAAAACAGTCTAAACAGAAAGTTTGTTGAGAAAATTAAATAAAAACTGAATTAGAATGAATGAATAAATGTCACTGAAACTAAAAAACATTTCAATCATGACGACTCTGTTTGAGTAAGATTATAGAAGAGGTCCTGAACTTTATATTTGGTGGCAGGCTTCACTCTGAAGGGTTCAGATTCTGAGCTATCCACAGGCAAACCTCACTGAGGTTCTGGGCCGGCGTCACGGAGTGAGAGGGGGGGGCGCCCACTCACTCGGACTATCCCGCCCCCTCACTCAAAATGAATGTGAAAATAGATATTAATTTATAATTTAATTTTATTTTAATTTTATTTTATTTTTTATATATATATATATATATATATATATATATATATATATATACAGTGTGTACGGAAAGTATTCAGACACCCTTAAATTTTTCACTCTTTCTTATATTGCAGCCATTTGCTAAAATCATTTGTTCGTTTTTTTTTCCTCATTAATGTACACACAGCACCCCATATTGACAGAAAAAACACAGAATTGTTTACATTTTTGCAGATTTATTAAAAAAGAAAAACTGAAATATCACATGGTCCTAAGTATTCAGACCCTTTGCTGTGACACTCATATATTTAACTCAGGTGCTGTCCATTTCTTCTGATCATCCTTGAGATGGTTCTACACCTTCATTTGAGTCCAGCTGTGTTTGATTATACTGATTGGACTTGATTAGGAAAGCTACACACCTGTCTATATAAGACCTTACAGCTCACAGTGCATGTCAGAGCAAATGAGAATCATGAGGTCAAAGGAACTGCCTGAAGAGCTCAGAGACAGAATTGTGGCAAGGCACAGATCTGGCCAAGGTTACAAAAATTTTTTTGCTGCACTTAAGGTTCCTAAGAGCACAGTGGCCTCCATAATCCTTAAATGGAAGACGTTTGGGATGACCAGAACCCTTCCTAGAGCTGGCCGTCCGGCCAAACTGAGCTATCGGGGGAGAAGAGCCTTGGTGAGAGAGGTAAAGAAGAACCCAAAGATCACTGTGGCTGAGCTCCAGAGATGCAGTCAGGAGATGGGAGAAAGTTGTAGAAAGTCAACCATCACTGCAGCCCTCCACCAGTCGGGGCTTTATGGCAGAGTGGCCCGACGGAAGCCTCTCCTCAGTGCAAGACACATGAAAGCCCGCATGAAGGACTCCAAGATGGTGAGAAATAAGATTCTCTGGTCTGATGAGACCAAGATAGAACTTTTTGGCCTTAATTCTAAGCGGTATGTGTGGAGAAAACCAGGCACTGCTCATCACCTGTCCAATACAGTCCCAACAGTGAAGCATGGTGGTGGTGGCAGCATCATGCTGTGGGGGTGTTTTTCAGCTGCAGGGACAGGACGACTGGTTGCAATTGAGGGAAAGATGAATGCGGCCAAGTACAAGGATATCCTGGACGAAAACCTTCTCCAGAGTGCTCAGGACCTCAGACTAGGCCGAAGGTTTACCTTCCAACAAGACAATGACCCTAAGCACACAGCTAAAATAACGAAGGAGTGGCTTCACAACAACTCCGTGACTGTTCTAGAATGTCCCAGCCAGAGCCCTGACTTAAACCCAATTGAGCATCTCTGGAGAGACCTAAAAATGGCTGTCCACCAACGTTTACCATCCAACCTGACAGAACTGGAGAGGATCTGCAAGGAGGAATGGCAGAGGATCCCCAAATCCAGGTGTGAAAAACTTGTTGCATCTTTCCCAAAAAGACTCATGGCTGTATTAGATCAAAAGGGTGCTTCTACTAAATACTGAGCAAAGGGTCTGAATACTTAGGACCATGTGATATTTCAGTTTTTCTTTTTTAATAAATCTGCAAAAATGTCAACAATTCTGTATTTTTCTGTCAATATTGGGTGCTGTGTGTACATTAATGAGGGAAAAAAAACCAAAAAACAAATGAGTGAAAAATTTAAGGGGGTCGGAATACTTTCCGTACCCACTGTGTGTGTAATATATATATATATATATATATATATATATATATATATATATATATATATATATATATATATATATATATATATATATATATATATACAGTTGCCAAATGCATAGGCTTACTAGCATTAATATAATGCTACCATAGCAACAATTTAGCAACAATTTAGGACAGTACATTTCACAAAGTCGCATTTTAGCCTAATTATTACATCTGACACAAACTTCCCACGCAAGCAGTTCAACTTAAGAATTCAGCTCTACTGAGTAAGCTAAAGGTATGATGAAATATTTTTTTTTTAATGTTTGATAGAGGGCTAGATGATCGTAGTTAGTTGACTATTTCGCTGTATTGTTACTGTTTGTTGCTGTTCAAGTTGTTGTAACTTAAAATGATGCATCTGTTAAATTGGTCGCAATTATGTCAGGGAATCGGTCTCAATGCGCTTGTGTTTCATTGTAAAGCAGACACAATTAAGTATTTCTGGTGGTTGTGGTGGTATCACTTGTCCATATTTGTGGTAAAATTAGGGCTGTGCAATTAATCAAAATTCCGTTTCAATTTCGATTTTGGCCTCCAACGATCATGAAAATACAATAATCGAGAGAAAATGATTATTGCACCCCATTCCATCCCCTTTCCAGCAGTGCGCTTTCGCTCCTCCATAAAAGCTAATTTTCACGTGCAACTCAGTAAAATCATGTAACGTGACTTTTGCAAAATGGGACGTGCTTGATTTATTAAAGTTGATTACATTTCTTCATGTTTTTAAAAGCGCGAAAGAAGTTGCACTTTCCTCGGGAGGCTTGCGCTCAGAGACGAACAGAGCATACAGGTGCTGGTCATATAATTAGAATATCATCAAAAAGTTGATTTATTTCAGTAATTCCATTCAAAAAGTGAAACTTGTATATTATATTCATTCATTACACACAGACTGACATATTTCAAATGTTTATTTCTTTTAATTTTGATGATTATAACTGACAACTAAGGAAAATCCCAAATTCAGTATCTCAGAAAAATAGAATATTACTTAAAACCAATACAAAGAAAGGATTTTTAGAAATCTTGGCCAACTGAAAAGTATGAACATGAAAAGTATGAGCATGTACAGCACTCAATACTTAGTTGGGGCTCCTTTTGCCTGAATTACTGCAGCAATGTGGCGTGGCATGGAGTCGATCAGTCTGTGGCACTGCTCAGGTGTTATGAGAGCCCAGGTTGCTCTGATAGTGGCCTTCAGCTCTTCTGCATTGTTGGGTCTGGCATATCGCATCTTCCTCTTCACAATACCCCATAGATTTTCTATGGGGTTAAGGTCAGGCGAGTTTGCTGGCCAATTAAGAACAGGGATACCATGGTCCTTAAACCAGATACTGGTTGCTTTGGTACTGTGTGCAGGTGCCAAGTCCTGTTGGAAAATGAAATCTGCATCTCCATAAAGTTGGTCAGCAGCAGGAAGCATGAAGTGCTCTAAAACTTCCTGGAATACGGCTGCGTTGACCTTGGACCTCAGAAAACACAGTGGACCAACACCAGGAGATGACATGGCACCCCAAACCATCACTGACTGTGGAAACTTTACACTGGACCTCAAGCAATGTGGATTGTGTGCCTCTCCTCTCTTCCTCCAGACTCTGGGACCCTGATTTCCAAAGGAAATGCAAAATTTACTTTCATCAGAGAACATAACTTTGGACCACTCAGCAGCAGTCCAGTCCTTTTTTTCTTTAGCCCAGGCGAGACGCTTCTGATGCTGTCTGTTGTTCAAGAGTGGCTTGACACAAGGAATGCGACAGCTGAAGCCCATGTCTTGCATACGTCTGTGCGTAGTGGTTCTTGAAGCACTGACTCCAGCTGCAGTCCACTCTTTGTGAATCTCCCCCACATTTTTGAATGATGATGAAAAATACAGTGAACAGTACTGTGGGATAAATAATGTTACAATTAAAAATAGCTCTCTTCTATGCGAATATATAGTAAAATGTAATTTATTTCTGTGATCAAAGCTGAATTTTCAGCATCATTACTCCAGTCTTCAGTGTCACATGATCCTTCAGAAATCATTCTAATATGCTGATTTACTGCTCAAGAAACATTTCTGATTATTATCAATGTTGAAAACTGTTGTGCTGCTTCATATTTTTTTGTGGAAAATGTGATATAAATTAATATTTGTCTTCAACAATGTTGCATTAAATCAAAGATTATAGAATACAAAAAGGGACTTTGATTAAATTGATTTAAGTGACAGTAAAGATATTTGAAGAGTTTATTTGCAAAAACAGATAACTCCGTTGTTATCATGTTTTTATTATGTTTTATTGTGTTAGTTAGGGGGGAGGGGTAGTATGGCTATTGCTGTAGTGGCCAGGGCTGGGGTCATGGCCTTGAAGGTTGCACCGCCATGGCCTCCTCTGCTCCCTGCACCGCCATGTCCTCCTGAGCTCCCTGCACCGCCATGTCCTCCTGAGCTCCCTGCACCGCCATGGCCTCCTGAGCTCCCTGCACCGCCATGGCCTCCTGAGCTCCCTGACCCGCCATGGTCTCCTGAACTCCCTGACACGCCGTGGGCGCCGCCCTGGAGGCCATCTGTCCTGTGTTTGTGTTCTTGTTCCTGGAGGCCTCCAGAGCGCCCACCCCCCCTCCCCATTGGATGGTATATGGCACGAGGACGCGCCTTAAGAGGGGGGGCATAATGTCAGAATTGTCTGGTGTGACGTGTTTCCCTTCCTCTTGTATGCCCATATTTGGTTAGTTTCTTGTTCCTATGATTATTAGTTAATTATGTTCCAGTTGTGTGTGTTTAATTATCTAGTTACGTCGTGTACTTATAGTGTGTCCTGCCCTGTGTTTCCTTTCAAGTATTAAACATCATCTCTGTCTGTCACGTGTGTGTTTCCAGCCTGTGATATACTTCCCTGTTTGATTTCATTAAAGACTTTAGTTGGATTATTCATGTCTCCCCGTTCCTGGTCTCCGTCTCCCTGTGAGAATCGTGACACTCACCTTATCAGCAAAACTGCAGAAATGTAATTTGATTTGAATTGTTTAAAACAACTGAAATACTATTTGGCCAGTGGAAAAGAATGAGATCAACTCTATTCTAAAATAGGCTACTTATCTAAGAGCTATTTTAAAGAGTTTTTTTTTTTTTTTTTTTTTTTTAATGGATATTTTGATATATTTATTTTAAAACATAAGAATACTGGATTTTTTAGCAATAAAAATCTATGTGTATAGCACAAATGGCATTTATAGTCCGTATCTCATATTTCCTTAATATCTTGTGCCTTTGACAGGGTTAAACATGGTGTCACGTGGATGGGAATATGCATGGAAATGATATGCAGATGAGGTTATGCATAGCAGTGGCGGCTGGTGGCAAATTTTCTAGGTGGGGTGCCACATCCAAAAATTTTAGCATACATCCCGATATGATTTATCCCAGTATAACAAAAGGAAAAGTATTAAGACATGAAACATTTTAAATAAAGAAAATTGTTTTACCAAATTCAAGATTGAGGATGATTCTCACAAAACTATATTTTCTGCAAGCTTTTTTCAAGAAAAATGAAAACATGTTGTTTTTAATTTTAATAATAATTAAAAATTGATGTATAACAGTGCAACAGCAAAATCTGTGAGAAAAATAAATGTTACATTTGTTTAGACCATTTTCTATACATACAGTACAAGTCAAGCTGCAGTACCAAGCAGGACCACACGGAGACACCAACAGACCACTATACCAGTCGCCTTAAAGTTATATAAATATACACGGATCTGTATTCAGAATTATTAAACAGAGCAAAACACAAATTTAAAAAAGAATAAATAAAAACATTATGAATTTGTTGAGTGTAGTGATCTGAAGGCAGCTCAACATGACTGACCAGTGAACAGTTCCTCTGTGAGAGTGAATGTTGATGCCAATATACCACTGGACATAGCAAACTCCTATAAAAACACGCTTCTTCAGTGAGTGTCCATTACAAAACACTTGCCAGACATGCGATCATACTGAAATGTGCTCATAAAGCTATCAGAGAGTGCACATACACGGTTTGTTTATTTGCACACTAATAATAACGGACTCGCGCGTGTCTAATAATGTAAGTTACGATTCATGTATGTCACTGACTGTAATTGTCTTTACCTCCATTACAATCGTCATCCATCAAAACTTCACTGGTAAGATACTGGTTTGCTTTATTCAGCCCATACAGACTAGTCCTGACTTCATATTTCTGATTATTAGAGGTATGTTTGTTCCGACCAGTCGCTGCACAAGTTAAGGTTACGCATGATGACGAAAGCACATTAGTGCTAGCCCTCACGGAACCCATAGAGATTGTATTGCAGTACCTGCAGTTTGAAAAAAAAAATCTTTGCATGGAAGTCTATGGGAACACTCAGGGTGATTCTCAGTCTGACAGAAATCGCCCAAAAAGGGGCGGTACTACTCAGAATGTGACTCAACACTGATTGGACTATATTTCCAGAGGCAGAACAAACAGTATAGAAGAGTGAAAACTCACGTAACACTGTGATGGAATGTGAAAGAAAAAAAAAAAAATCCCTCCCTTTCACGCTTTGATGGTGCGTCCGTCGCATGATCGCCCTAATGGAGAAACCGCCCCTGATGCATAGTAAAACTAGGCGTTGTAAGCTCCACATATGGTGATTTCGGGGAGGAGACGAGGTGGAGATGCACGTACGCACAATCTTCCCCTGACTGGGATTCATAAAGGGATTTTTGCGCAGATTCAGGCGTACGCATGGTTTTATAAATCTGAAAACTTTTGTGCATACGTAAAATCTAGCTTTGGTGCCTATGTACACTTTTAGGATTAAATCTACGCAGAGTTTTATAAATGAGACCCTTGATGCTCGCTTCTGTAATGAAATAATGAACAAAACTCACTCGTACTTTCATTAAGCATAAGAAAGGTCTTGGATAAAAGTTTACATGTTTAAGAAGTTAATGCTGTAAGACTGTTCAGTCATGAGCAATCTAGTTCTTTATAAATCAGTACTACAATCAAATTACACACATCAGCATGGATAAGTTGTGTGATGCCCTCTTCCTCAAAAACCCTCAACAAAACTCAAAATCGAATGCTCAGACTATACAGACAGTTTTCAGTAGTAATAAATTTTAATTCTTTATTTTATGCACATACTTGTTTACTGTTTGCATGATATACAAAACTGGTCCGGTGTTTGGTCACCACTGCTGAAACAGCCCTTCTGCTGAACTAACAAACCAACTAAAACAAATAAACTAACAAAAGCCCTGTCTTCTGCAGATGTCTGTCAGCTAACAGTGGATCAGAGCACTGTACATCCACGCCTGAAACTGTCTGAAGGGAACCGGAAAATATCAGAAACGACAGAGGAGCAGAAATATCCTGATCATCCAGACAGATTCACACCGTATCCCCAGGTCATGTGCAGAGAGCCTCTGACTGGTCACTGTTATTTCGAGGTGGAGTGTGATGGTGGAGTTGGAGTGGCAGTGGCCTATAAGACCTCAGATAGAAAAGAAAATATAATGGGAGTTAAAAACTCATTCCCTGCTCTGCTCTGTCAGGATGGCAAACTGAAACTGTGGCAAAATAATGAGCTCACTCATGAGTTCTGTGTGTCTGCTCGCTCTACAAGAGTAGGAGTTTATGTGGACTTGGAACATGGAAGTCTGTCGTATTACAGCATTCGTAAAGACAGACACATTCACCTGCACACACACCACACTACATTCACTGGCCCCTTATATACAGGGTTTATTCTTCTTCCAGACTCCTCGGTGACACTGTGTGAGATAACATAAATTTTGAGAGGAAGCAGATAGTTTGGTTGTGTAAATTTTAATAACGTTGTTTACCTTTCCCTTATGAAAAATAAGTTTATTCAAGTGTGCTATTAGTATACTTATGTACTTCTCAGAAATATACTTAAAATGAAATATAAGTATACTTGACTTAAAGCAGCACTATGCAACTTTTGGCGCTCTAGCGGTTAATAAACAGAACTGCACGCATCCCGCGGAAGAACATTCTAACTGGAGCTACTTCTCTAAGTTTATGTCTATGGCGATTCACGCAGGTGTGTGTTACTCCGCAGCGGTGTAATAGAGAGAGAGAGAGAGAGAGAGAGCTAGAGAGACAGAGAGAGAGACTTTTTGACTTTTTAAATTTCTTTTATTAACTCCTAAATAATATTTAGGAACTATTTATATCAAAAAATCACAATCCTTTTTTTTCCCTCTCTCTTTTAGACAAAAAAAAAAATAAAAAAAATTCGAGGGAAGAAGAATTTAAAAAACATTTACAATAAAACTTCCATTCCCATCAGATTCACACAAAAAATTATTAAAACCCCACAAATAAAAAAAAGACTGAACATTATGTGTAAGACTATAAAAGGCATATTCCAGTGTCAACCTCTTCTTAACAAAACATTTTGTCAATAATACAGGATCAGTACAACCACTTCCTTCAACTTTGTTTTTTCTAGTACACCATATTGCCAACTTCACCATTCCATAAAGAAAATTAAGAATGATTACTTTTTCCTTTTTTTCAACGGAATATTTTGGTCCATAAATGAACAATGAAACATTAAACAAACCCATTAATTTCAGACTCCAATCTTTTACCAACTGCATCAGATTCTTTAAACGATGACACTCCATAAAAGCATGAGTCACAGTTTCAGATATAGCGCAGAAAGGACATCCCTCCCCAACTAATGGATTCAGTCGAGCAATGTGTCTGTTTGTAGCTAAACACCCATGTATAATTCTCCACTGAAGATCCCCCACTCTCTTCTCTGTGGGTTTTTTGTACAGGGACCGCCAGCTACCTTTCGGGGAAGAGTTTAATTCTAACAACAAAGTCCATTTGCTCTCTTTTAAATCTTTAAGACTTTGATAATTCATAGTTTTAACACATGCTATATACACAGTCTTTTTTGATAAATTACTAAAGTGTCCCATCTCTGGAGTATTCAAAGATAACAACTTTGCATGTCCTTCTTCTTGATGATCTTTTTTCATCAGTAAAGAGAAGTCTGGAAAACAATGAGATTCTGTGTTGCTTTCTGTACATCTTTCCTCAAGAAAAATCTTGACTGAATAAGGGAGTGCAGTTTCTAGATCCTCAAGCACTCGCTTAGCGAGACGTACAGATCTGAAGCCCACTTTTTGGGCAAGATTTTCAGCTTCAATCCATCCATCTCTTTTTCTTAAATCCCGAAATGTAGATATTCCAGCAGAAATAAAACTAGATCTTATGGTCACAGAGTTCATTATCTCAACAGGCAAAAGTGGGTTAAAAAAAAGAGGCTCATTTAACAGCCACAGGTCTAGTTTTGACCAATCTCTTGAAACAGAAAATGATTTCCATAGGTCCAAAACATTGAGATAAAAAGGGTTAAGACCACATAGAGAAGCTCCCTCTAAGGACATAATAAATAACTGTCTGTCTAGTCCCATTCGTCCAGCCTTACGCAAAAGGGCACATGTTAATTCCATCCATCCATGATTCTGATGACATAAGAGGCGTTGAACAGCTTGCATCCGGAACGTTGCCACTCTAGCTCGAATATCTATTAGTCCTTGTCCTCCTTCTTGAACTGGAAGATAAAGAGCAGCAGTTCTCAACCAATGCTGACCAGACCAAAAAAAGTCCACAAGTAGCCTTTGGATTTCCTGGATTAACAACATTGGTGGATCCACTACCATCAATTTATGCCATAGCATTGATGCAATAAGATTATTGGCAATCAGCACTCTTCCCCTATATGATAGCTGGGGTAGCATCCATTTCCAACTGGACAACCTAGCACGGACTTTCTCCAATAAACCCTCCCAATTTTTCTTTTTATATTCATCTTGACCTAAATACACTCCTAAATGTTTAAATCCTGTTTTACCCCACTTAATATTATTAGGAAGTATAGGTAATCTACTATCTTTGGTGGAACCACACCATACAGCTTCAGTTTTATCCCAGTTGAGCCTAGCAGAAGAAGCTCTTTCATAGATTTCCAAAGCCCCCTTTAAATTCTGTACATCATTCTGTTGTTGTATTATAACAGTTAAATCATCAGCGTATGCAGACAAACTAATAGACTGATTTCTAAAACTACCATTTATAGTTAATCCTTTTAGTTTACATCTTAGTAAACACAATAAAGGTTCAATCACCAAACTATACAATTGGCCAGACATTGGGCAGCCTTGTCTAATTCCTCTTTGCATTTTAACTGGTACACTTAAACCACCTCCTACTTTAATCATGCTTTCAGAACCAGTATACAATAATTTTATCCATGATATTAACTTATCCCCAAACCCAAAACATTTTAAAACATAAAACAAATACTGATGATCAACGCGATCAAACGCTTTTTCTTGATCCAAAGATAAAATACCAAGATTAACATTATACATTCTTGAATATTCTAAAAGGTCTCTCATTAAAAACAAATTATCATAAATACACCTTTTAGGAATACAATAAGTCTGATTATCATGAATCAAGGAATCCAATATCTTTTTAAGTCGATTTGCAATACATTTAGATAGTATTTTAAAATCAGAGTTAAGAACAGCAACAGGTCTCCAGTTTTTAAGCGAACATAAATCTCCTTTCTTTGGAAGAAGAGAAAGGACTGCTCTTTGACAACTCTTTGGCAGTACCTTTAATTTATAACTTTCTTCTAAAACTTTAAAAAAGTCTTGT